>KZ072606.1:356494-373543 GCA_002091845.1 Anopheles cracens
GGTTTGTGTTACATAATCAAAAGTTAATTAGCACGTGCTTTCTGTTTGCTGTCACTTCTAACTGACATCTTCTATCGAGGGCTTGTTGTGAAGGGGGCTCGTTTGTAAGCGTTTACGACCGTTGTTTCCTGAATGGAGAGAATGAACGATCAACAATTAGTTTCGTTTATACAAAGTTTGTGTTGTTGTTTAATGATTGCGTTGAAAGTTTACCGGCGAAATAAGTATTGTATTAGGTAGTCAATGATACATTCTTCTACTTTTTCGATTATTTTGTGTGTCTTTTATTGTTCTATACCTTTTATATGTAGTTGATGCTTCATTCGACTGCCTACCTATAAGCGTTTTCACATTTCTTCTATTTTATTTTATTTTACATATTTTTGTAACAAAAAAAAACGTTGTTTGTATTTCATTTTGCCTTTCTTTCCTTTCTCTCTTTCTTTCTTCTTTCTTTCTTTTACAGTTTCTATAAACTAATGTTAATTATCATGTCTGTTTTTAGTTTAATTCTCTCTTTCTGTTTCTTTCTGTTCCATTTTCAGGTTTATTTTTATTTTGTTTCTATAATTGAATAATATTCTTTGTGCCATGAGGTATTATTTTAAAATCAAAGCAGTATCACACTCAAGTGAATGTGGTTTAATACCTCACTCTCGTGTTTGTTCTTAGTTAACTTTAATCTGTTTCATAATTCCCATTTTCTATTGTCCTACATTTACGCTGCTAAATTCCTAGTTTTATTACAGCTCTAGATTCACGTATTTGTTCTCCTTTGTCTGCTCTTTTTACTTTACACTTCAATTTGATGCGCTTTTTAATTAATGTACTTTTCTTTCTTATCCATCTTATATGATACTCTTTTGCCCAGTGAAAAGATTTCAAAAATGCTTCCTTAATTGCTAACTATCGAACGTGATTGCTTACCAGTTTATGTCGTAATTTAAAAAAAAGACTTAAAACACAGACTGTTTTTTTCAATTGATTCATCATCATTACGGTACGCATTTTTATTACCCTCTGACGTTTTTATTCGCGCACTTTCGCTGTTTCCTTTTAATTCAATATTGATTTAATATTTATTCCCACTGGACAGTAGTTTTTCTTAATTACTTCACATGACATTGTTTGCCTTTTTGCATCAATTTTTTATCACTCCCCGGCCCGTTCGGTGTGCGGGTTTGATGCCGCGCGATATATGCGTAGAATGCGCATAATTTAAGATGCAACAACAACAACGAAGAGAAGAAAAAAAACAATTCACTTTCTTCGAGCACAACGAGCGCGCCCGTCCGGTTTGTCCGGCTTGTAACGCCTTGTTACGCAAGCCGTGTCCCGTCCGCCCGGCCGTTCTTTATCACATAATTACTCCTCCGAGCGTTGTCACTTTCCCCGTGACGGTAAGGGTCGCGCGGCCACTCGCGGGATTCTCCACCCTGTCCATCCTAATTAAATTCGGGGCCCCCGATCTGGCCCCGTGTGCGCCCCGCACCGCACCGAAATTAAAAACAAAAACAAAGGAGGGCAAATACGTGAATCTAGAGCTGTAATAAAACTAGGAATTTAGCAGCGTAAATGTAGGACAATAGAAAATGGGAATTATGAAACAGATTAAAGTTAACTAAGAACAAACACGAGAGTGAGGTATTAAACCACATTCACTTGAGTGTGATACTGCTTTGATTTTAAAATAATACCTCATGGCACAAAGAATATTATTCAATTATAGAAACAAAATAAAAATAAACCTGAAAATGGAACAGAAAGAAACAGAAAGAGAGAATTAAACTAAAAACAGACATGATAATTAACATTAGTTTATAGAAACTGTAAAAGAAAGAAAGAAGAAAGAAAGAGAGAAAGGAAAGAAAGGCAAAATGAAATACAAACAACGTTTTTTTTTGTTACAAAAATATGTAAAATAAAATAAAATAGAAGAAATGTGAAAACGCTTATAGGTAGGCAGTCGAATGAAGCATCAACTACATATAAAAGGTATAGAACAATAAAAGACACACAAAATAATCGAAAAAGTAGAAGAATGTATCATTGACTACCTAATACAATACTTATTTCGCCGGTAAACTTTCAACGCAATCATTAAACAACAACACAAACTTTGTATAAACGAAACTAATTGTTGATCGTTCATTCTCTCCATTCAGGAAACAACGGTCGTAAACGCTTACAAACGAGCCCCCTTCACAGCAAGCCCTCGATAGAAGATGTCAGTTAGAAGTGACAGCAAACAGAAAGCACGTGCTAATTAACTTTTGATTATGTAACACAAACCGCAAACGGCACCAATCCCCGGCGTGCCGCTTTCGCTCGAAGTCCTTCGATCAAACGATCCTTTTGGCGTCTTTTCCGCCGCACGAAGTGGCCAGTCGTGCGCCCCGCAACGCCCGAACACCATTAATCACCATCACCTTCGAGAGCAGGCGATGAGATTTGCAGCGAGGGGATTTGGTGCGGCAGATTTTCTTTCGCCGTTTCGCGATCAACCATTAATCAAAGCAATTAGCGGACGGGCGAGCGAGGCACTCTGTGTTTGGCAATGGGCCCGGAATGCGCGTCATTAATTTTGAATTAAAAGGAAACAGCGAAAGTGCGCGAATAAAAACGTCAGAGGGTAATAAAAATGCGTACCGTAATGATGATGAATCAATTGAAAAAACGGTCTGTGTTTTAATATTTTTTTTTTTAATTACGACATAAACTAGTAAGCAAGCATGTACGATAGTTAGTAATTAAGGAAGCATTTTTGAAATCTTTACATTGGGCAAAAGAGTATAATTTAAGATAGATAAGAAAGAAAAGTACATTAGTTAAAAAGCGCATCAAATTGAAGTGAAAAGTAAAAAAACATAAACAAAGGAGGGCAAATACGTGAATCTAGAGCTGTAATAAAACTAGGAATTTAGCAGCGTAAATTTAGGACAATAGAAAATGAGAATTATGAAACAGATTAAGATAAACTAAGAACGAACACGATAGTGAGGTATAAAACCAGAATCACTTGTGTGTGATACTACTTTGATTTTAAAATAATACCTCGTGGCACAAAGAATATTGTTCAGTTATAGAAACAAAATAAAAATAAACATGAAAAGGTGAGAGAAAGAAACAGAAAGAGATAAAGAGAAATAAGCTAAAAACAGACATGATAATTAACATGAGAACCACTTTTAGTTTATAGAAACTGTGAAAGAAAGAAAGGCAAAGGCAAAAGGCAAAATGAAATACAAACAACGTTTTTTTTTGTTACAAAAATATGTAAATTAAAATAAAATAGAAGAAATGTGAAAACGCTTATAGGTAGGCAGTCGAATGAAGCATCAACTACATATAAAAGGTATAGAACGAGACACTGGGCAGAAGCGCGCGCGCTCACACCGGAAGTATCCGCTCTGAATCGGATCCCTTGAAACAACGGGCTGACGCAACGGGTGATTTACGGCAGGAAGTTTAAAGTTCGCGCATTGTTTCGTGCGAGCGCGCGCGCGCGCCAAAAGGGGTAAGGAGAGCAACTATTAGCGCACCGAGACCCTCCCGGGGGCACAATGGCCGGTGTAATCAATTTAAAACCGGGCCGAATAACTTCCGGCACGGCTGCGCATTTATCAGTCCTGACAGGCGAACCGGAAGAGCATTGGCTGGCACGCGACTCCGCGTCTTGTTTACACGGGTGGGTTGTAACGGACGGGTTCTTCTTTCGTTCGAGTGACAATTGGTGCCGGCGATTCGATCTCGCATCCTGGCGTGAAGGACACATGCCTGGGGTGGGTGTTTCCGAACGGGGGTTGGAATGTTTGTGTTGCACTTAGCGGTCGGTTGGCCTTGATTTTTGGCGTGTCAAACATGTTTTTCACGATGATGATGGGGTGGTGTTGATGAAGGAACAGATTTTCCGGTAGAATCTTATCCTGCCTATCTGATATATCAAGGTCTTAATTAACAATGTCAAAGGTTTGATTAACATTAACTTTGGAAAAAACATGGACTTAAGTCTTCTCCAAATTGATCTTTGTTGTACCTTTGATTGTTGTAAGTTTTCGGAACGAATTGAATCTTTATAAAGATCTAGAAGGATGTCATACGATAGTGTATGTTTGTCGTTAATCATATTAGACCTAAGAATAGTTCTCACCCGTACAAAACTGGCTGCATTCCTTCCCGAATCCACCGAAACAATGGTTATGACAGTTTAATAAAAAGAGTCACCTCCCAAGGACTGTTTCAAAAGAAAAAAACACGCTCCGGGAGAGAATGAAAACATTATGAAACATGAATCGAGTCTATTGAATTATCATCAAGTTTATTATCGCCTGAAAGATGATAGGTAACAAGAATCTCGCTGAATCCTTTTACCGGGTGGGCCCACCATGTACCCGGTACCCTTTTCCAAACGCGCCACTCTCCATTAAACGGTCATTAGGCCGTTCACTGCTTGTAAACGATCGCATCCTGCACCGAGGGGTTGAATAAATCGTTTATCGATTTCTTGGAAATCGTATCTCCTCATCCTTGTGCTGCGATAAAACGAAAACTAACGCACTAACACTAACTAACGAAAACTAACAACGATGTCCGATAATCCAGGACAAAAAGCCCCCGGCTTGTTCGAGCGTGGATTTATGGATTTGAGCGCTGCAAGGAAGGCAGCGAAGAAAAGCAGCGTCTCCGGTGGTGGTGGTGTCGTACTAAATGCTCAAATTAATGCCTCCTCATCGGCATCGGTCCGCCTCTACCGCAAGCACTCGCAGGAGTCCTTACCATTCCTTCACTAAAAGGAGGTGAAGAAGTTTGTGTGCGAGCGTTTGCGAGCTGACTATCTGACGTGACTTACGAGCCAATGTGTCAAGGATGTGTATTTTTGCGGGAACTTACGCTCCCAACCTTGGCCGAGATAAGCGACTTGACGCTTGAAAACATATTCCTTGTGTCGAAGTGTGTGCTGTTTGCTCAGCTAAGGTTAAAAGTGAAGGTGGAAGTGTTCTCCCGGGCGGCGCATATTCTCGTTTGCGAAAACTTTCCGGGTTCCGGGTTTCATCGGCGTTTGCATAGGACGCTCACACACCCACACACACGCACTTCACGTCCAGCAGGCGAAGATGCTAATCACCGTAATCGCCACACGCCGCAACGAGATACACCCCCTTCCGCGGGAGTGCTTCAGACAGGATGCAGCAAAGGCCAAGCTGCAGCACAAAAAAGGCACAACAAAACCGACTCCCAAACAAAAAAGGGTTGACCTGAGTGAGGCTTGTAATTTGATCAGGTTCATCAAGTACAGCCGCTTCCCGTCAGCGCTTCCGCATCAGGGAAAGGATTAAATTTTCACCAGAGGCACGCACACACCGACCGGCGGCCATGTTGTCAAACAAAACTGACAACAGCAGACAGCTATTAGCGGCCATGCGTACCGCGGGGTTTTGATGAGTTTTCCCGGGAAGTCGGAGCCGGAGTGGAAAATGGGCGAACGGACAGATTAGGGTGGCGTCACTCGCAACAACCTCACACAAGCGAAAAGGGTTACAGTGGCGTTGATGTACTCTCCGCTCGGGGAGACACTGGGCAGAAGCGCAAATTTAAAACCATTCTTAAATCTACAATAAATTTGTCTTTGTAATGTACAAAGGGTTGTGAGGATCTGGAAAAATAGGTATGAAGTGTAATAGTTGAAGTATAAAGTAATTAAAAACATAAAAAGAGAGGAAAAATAATTTTGAACATGAAAAAAAATATGAAAAAAACAAAGATTTGAGAAAAATAAATGCCTAATTGAGAAAAATTGAGAATTATTGAACCACCTTCAATAACCTTTTTTGAGAGTTATGATTTTATTCTGAATTTAAATTGAATTTAATAAACCATTTCTATGACCTCATTCTCACGGGTATCTTTTGTTTCAAGCATTATTGCTCGTGGGAAAAAAACTACAGGTAAATATTTTACACCCACAATTCCAATCCCTTGGGTTATCAATTTGATCCAAAAACTGTCCGTCTCTAGGGCACTGGGCGAGGTGAAGATAAATCGTTCGCGAGTGTGTGCGCGCGTGTGTGTGTGGCTGCGTCGATTAGATACGTTAATTTGACCGCACGGCGCTCCCGATTCCATATTGCGTGCGTCACCGGCGTTTATCTTCCTTTGCACGGGATGGAACGGCGTGAGAAAATCGTTGCAGCCGGGGGTTTTCCCCTACATGCCGGGCTGTGGTTGCTGGGATGCTCTTTCGTGTGTTTGTGTGCGAGCGTTTGCGAGCTGACTGCCGCAAGGACCGGAGCGAACCGGTGGGAGAGTTTATTACGTTTGTTTGGTTATGCTTCAGGAGTGGGATAGTTCTTTTTTCATATTAAGCAGTATTTATATTTACATTCTTCAGTGTGCGGCATTTTTGAACATTTTTGCATACACATCTTGAGTACTTTAAAGTATTTTTTTTTCACTTCGTGTTCCATACTCATTGCTTTAATCCTGCTGTTGCTCTAGATTCCTATTTATTATGTGTTGTTTTGTTTTATATGATGAAAATGTGAAATCAAATATGTTTTATATGAACATCGTCCACTATTCATCCGGATGATGCAAAACACTTCGACGGCTTGCGTAAGTCTACCTTAACGCGAATAAATATCCACTAACCGATCATTTCTCCTCGTTCTCGCTCGTCCATTCCACCCGGAGCCGGTCCGTCAGCGGTTCGATCCGGATTCCTCCTACTTTCCATCCATCGCTCTCCGTTGCTATCTGCGAGGGGATATCTGTTTACATGCATCGTACACGCGAAACAATGCGAGGAGCCGTTTCTATGCGTATCGCATCCTGCACCGAGGGGTTGAATAAATCGTTTATCGATTTCTTGGAAATCGTATCTCCTCATCCTTGTGCTGCGATAAAACGAAAACTAACGCACTAACACTAACTAACGAAAACTAACAACGATGTCCGATAATCCAGGACAAAAAGCCCCCGGCTTGTTCGAGCGTGGATTTATGGATTTGAGCGCTGTAAGGAAGGGCGAAGAAAAGCAGCGTCTCCGGTGGTGGTGGTGTCGTACTAAATGCTCAAATTAATGCCTCCTCATCGGCATCGGTCCGCCTCTACCGCAAGCACTCGCAGGAGTCCTTACCATTCCTTCACTAAAAGGAGGTGAAGAAAAGAAGAAAAAAAACCCTCCGAACCGGACGATTGATGTTGAACAATTGCGCGAAGGACGTGGATCAAATTGGGCTTAACGTGTGGTAGCGCTGTCTGCGTGCATTCTCCTCTCGTCCCGGCTGCGAGCCTGTGTGTCTGGTGAGCTGCACGAGCTGCATGAGTCAGAGGCACACTTCCACCCGTGGCCGTGGACGAGATTCCAGCTGTGCGCGCCGGGGGCGACGATTCAGGGCCAAGGTTTTTGTTTTTGCTCCATCATGCAGGAAACGCAAGAATGCTGCTGTGGTGGATGAGATGAGCTGACGATGCTGGACGAACATCTCCTTTAATCGGGTATGAATGCTCGGGATGGAAACGTATGAACTCGTTGATTGGTTATGATATATTGTTCATTATTTGTTGATATGTTTGGTTTGATTACATATTTGTTTTTGTTTTGCTTCGAAATGTTACATCTTTTCATAAATATATTAGTATTTTTTATATGTTTATTGCTATGTTTATTGCTTTCTTCCTTCTATTCTTATTAGGATGTTTTCTAATTTTGTTGTTTTTTATTTATAATGATTTGTGTTATGTTTTAAACTAAAGTAGTATATACTTTAAAGTATTTTTTTTTCACTTCGTGTTCCATACTCATTGCTTTAATCCTGCTGTTGCTCTAGATTCCTATTTATTATGATTTCTGTTGTTTTATATCATGAAAATGTGAAATCAAATATGTTTTATATGAAAATCGTCCACTATTCATCCGGATGATGCAAAACACTTCAACGGCTTGCGTAAGTCTACCTTAGCGCGAATAAATATCCACTAACCGATCATTTCTCCTCGTTCTCGCTCATCCATTCCACCCGGAGCCGGTCCGTCAGCGGTTCGATCCGGATTCCTCCTACTTTCCATCCATCGCTCTCCGTTGCTATCTGCGAGGGGATATCTGTTTACATGCATCGTACACGCGAAACAATGCGAGGAGCCGTTTCTATGCGTGCCCTGCTGATGCTCCCGCACCCGATCCCGATCGTCCACGGCGGGCGGTTGTGCTATCGAATACCTTTCACGCGTTTGTATGCGTGTGAGTGTTTATGCTGCACCGCAGGGAGTCGACCGATATGTGGTCGAGTACGGTCTGCCTTGCTGCGGTGATGGCGATCGCAGCGCAAGTAATGCACACGGCCAGCCAGGCCTGGCTGCGTCGCGAAAGGGCCTGATGGGCTCGTGTCCTGTTGCCCGCACGGTGGAGTGGGCAACGACGGCACGAGCTCAGCCAGCGTTACACTTTTCGAGCACGGTCTCAAACATCCCGGAGAAGTGCAGGGAAAATCTTCATCATTCCGGGTGGCTCTCAATCTAGTGTATGTGTTTTTTCACCAAGTTTTCGCCTTCACTTGTACGATCACCAAGAGCCTCCCGTGCTACGGGGTGGACGAAATCAAATACTCACGCTCTAAATACGCGTTCACGTTCCCGGCCGCCTTTGTTCAACCTTCATTCCAACTCTCTCGGTGGTCGCGGTCGTTTGATTGAGGGATGAAAAAGCCGGGCAGCAACAGCAAAATAGATATTGAAAAAAAGCCCTTTTATCCTTATTTGTCATCTCGCGACCAACGCGCCAACGAAAGTGGAGGATTCTGTCGCACGCGTTCCGGGCGTTGGTGAGCTCCTGCTGGGCCAACGTATTGCCACTTATCGGGTAAAGAGAGCTGAAGCGAAACAATGTTTCAGATTTGTAAGTATTTTTTGAAACGAGCGCTTCAAGGGTTCGAGTAGAAGCTAACTGGTGTGTGCTGGGAGAAACGATAGTGCAGAGAGACCGTTTAAAGTGTTATTCCTTATTCTGCTGTACAGTTTGGTAAAAAGAAACATTGTAATATATTAAACAAAGCTTCAAACAGATATATTATTCTACTGATTCTTGCTTTTATGTTGTTTTTGTGTGGTGTATATTGAAATTCAAAATTACTACACAAATCGTTACAATTAGAGTTTTTTAAAGAGACCTTTTTACTGTTTAAAACAAAAAATAGAACTCTATAGGCTTGTTCGAGCGTGGATTTATGGATTTGAGCGCTGCAAGGAAGGCAGCGAAGAAAAGCAGCGTCTCCGGTGGTGGTGGTGTCGTACTAAATGCTCAAATTAATGCCTCCTCATCGGCATCGGTCCGCCTCTACCGCAAGCACTCGCAGGAGTCCTTTCCATTCCTTCACTAAAAGGAGGTGAAGAAAAGAAGAAAAAAAAACCCCGAACCGGACGATTGATGTTGAACAATTGCGCGAAGGACGTGGATCAAATTGGGCTTAACGTGTGGTAGCGCTGTCTGCGTTGGGGTGGGTGTTTCCGAACGGGGGTTGGAATGTTTGTGTTGCACTTAGCGGTCGGTTGGCCTTGATTTTTGGCGTGTCAAACATGTTTTTCACGATGATGATGGGGTGGTGTTGATGAAGGAACAGATTTTCCGGTAGAATCTTATCCTGCCTATCTGATATATCAAGGTCTTAATTAACAATGTCAAAGGTTTGATTAACATTAACTTTGGAAAAAACATGGACTTAAGTCTTCTCCAAATTGATCTTTGTTGTACCTTTGATTGTTGTAAGTTTTCGGAACGAATTGAATCTTTATAAAGATCTAGAAGGATGTCATACGATAGTGTATGTTTGTCGTTAATCATATTAGACCTAAGAATAGTTCTCACCCGTACAAAACTGGCTGCATTCCTTCCCGAATCCACCGAAACAATGGTTATGACAGTTTAATAAAAAGAGTCACCTCCCAAGGACTGTTTCAAAAGAAAAAAACACGCTCCGGGAGAGAATGAAAACATTATGAAACATGAATCGAGTCTATTGAATTATCATCAAGTTTATTATCGCCTGAAAGACGATAGGTAACAAGAATCCCGCTGAATCCTTTTACCGGGTGGGCCCACCATGTACCCGGTACCCTTTTCCAAACGCGCCACTCTCCATTAAACGGTCATTAGGCCGTTCACTGCTTGTAAACGATCGCATCCTGCACCGAGGGGTTGAATAAATCGTTTATCGATTTCTTGGAAATCGTATCTCCTCATCCTTGTGCTGCGATAAAACGAAAACTAACGCACTAACACTAACTAACGAAAACTAACAACGATGTCCGATAATCCAGGACAAAAAGCCCCCGGCTTGTTCGAGCGTGGATTTATGGATTTGAGCGCTGCAAGGAAGGCAGCGAAGAAAAGCAGCGTCTCCGGTGGTGGTGGTGTCGTACTAAATGCTCAAATTAATGCCTCCTCATCGGCATCGGTCCGCCTCTACCGCAAGCACTCGCAGGAGTCCTTACCATTCCTTCACTAAAAGGAGGTGAAGAAAAGAAGAAAAAAAACCCTCCGAACCGGACGATTGATGTTGAACAATTGCGCGAAGGACGTGGATCAAATTGGGCTTAACGTGTGGTAGCGCTGTCTGCGTGCATTCTCCTCTCGTCCCGGCTGCAGTCTGTGTGTCTGGTGAGCTGCACGAGCTGCATGAGTCAGAGGCACACTTCCACCCGTGGCCGTGGACGAGATTCCAGCTGTGCGCGCCGGGGGCGACGATTCAGGGCCAAGGTTTTTGTTTTTGCTCCATCATGCAGGAAACGCAAGAATGCTGCTGTGGTGGATGAGATGAGCTGACGATGCTGGACGAACATCTCCTTTAATCGGGTATGAATGCTCGGGATGGAAACGTATGAACTCGTTGATTGGTTATGATATATTGTTCATTATTTGTTGATATGTTTGGTTTGATTACATATTTGTTTTTGTTTTGCTTCGAAATGTTACATCTTTTCATAAATATATTAGTATTTTTTATATGTTTATTGCTATGTTTATTGCTTTCTTCCTTCTATTCTTATTAGGATGTTTTCTAATTTTGTTGTTTTTTATTTATAATGATTTGTGTTATGTTTTAAACTAAAGTAGTATATACTTTAAAGTATTTTTTTTTCACTTCGTGTTCCATACTCATTGCTTTAATCCTGCTGTTGCTCTAGATTCCTATTTATTATGATTTCTGTTGTTTTATATCATGAAAATGTGAAATCAAATATGTTTTATATGAAAATCGTCCACTATTCATCCGGATGATGCAAAACACTTCAACGGCTTGCGTAAGTCTACCTTAGCGCGAATAAATATCCACTAACCGATCATTTCTCCTCGTTCTCGCTCATCCATTCCACCCGGAGCCGGTCCGTCAGCGGTTCGATCCGGATTCCTCCTACTTTCCATCCATCGCTCTCCGTTGCTATCTGCGAGGGGATATCTGTTTACATGCATCGTACACGCGAAACAATGCGAGGAGCCGTTTCTATGCGTGCCCTGCTGATGCTCCCGCACCCGATCCCGATCGTCCACGGCGGGCGGTTGTGCTATCGAATACCTTTCACGCGTTTGTATGCGTGTGAGTGTTTATGCTGCACCGCAGGGAGTCGACCGATATGTGGTCGAGTACGGTCTGCCTTGCTGCGGTGATGGCGATCGCAGCGCAAGTAATGCACACGGCCAGCCAGGCCTGGCTGCGTCGCGAAAGGGCCTGATGGGCTCGTGTCCTGTTGCCCGCACGGTGGAGTGGGCAACGACGGCACGAGCTCAGCCAGCGTTACACTTTTCGAGCACGGTCTCAAACATCCCGGAGAAGTGCAGGGAAAATCTTCATCATTCCGGGTGGCTCTCAATCTAGTGTATGTGTTTTTTCACCAAGTTTTCGCCTTCACTTGTACGATCACCAAGAGCCTCCCGTGCTACGGGGTGGACGAAATCAAATACTCACGCTCTAAATACGCGTTCACGTTCCCGGCCGCCTTTGTTCAACCTTCATTCCAACTCTCTCGGTGGTCGCGGTCGTTTGATTGAGGGATGAAAAAGCCGGGCAGCAACAGCAAAATAGATATTGAAAAAAAGCCCTTTTATCCTTATTTGTCATCTCGCGACCAACGCGCCAACGAAAGTGGAGGATTCTGTCGCACGCGTTCCGGGCGTTGGTGAGCTCCTGCTGGGCCAACGTATTGCCACTTATCGGGTAAAGAGAGCTGAAGCGAAACAATGTTTCAGATTTGTAAGTATTTTTTGAAACGAGCGCTTCAAGGGTTCGAGTAGAAGCTAACTGGTGTGTGCTGGGAGAAACGATAGTGCAGAGAGACCGTTTAAAGTGTTATTCCTTATTCTGCTGTACAGTTTGGTAAAAAGAAACATTGTAATATATTAAACAAAGCTTCAAACAGATATATTATTCTACTGATTCTTGCTTTTATGTTGTTTTTGTGTGGTGTATATTGAAATTCAAAATTACTACACAAATCGTTACAATTAGAGTTTTTTAAAGAGACCTTTTTACTGTTTAAAACAAAAAATAGAACTCTATATACAAAATCTTTTCATAGTACCACAAAATTCCTCATTTTCCAATACCCAATTTTCCACCCTATACTAATAAATCGTCCTTTCCAACTGAATTGCGATCGATTTCTTTGCCGAATAAATTAAAATAGCTTAATGTATAATACACCACGGTCCACGCAACCACCACGTGGGAAGCTCACTGCCATGTCACACGCGAAAGAGATCAAAAATGTCTCCCGCAGCCCACCGAAACCCCCTTTTTCGAAAGACCTTCGGCCAGCCACTCAAAACGGTGCGCAACATCGAGAGCCCATTCTTACGGCGCACGGCACACTACATTATTCGCATTCGTATGGAAATGTCACAGCGGTGCGGCAAAGAAAGGATGCCCTCCAAACCGGAAGTGCGGACGATTCGCACCAAAACGGTGCGTCTGAGGCGAATTTTAAATTGAAAATCTCAAGAGATACGACCCTGGGTGGTGGCGACGAGGGGGGTCACCCCATCGACCCCTCTCGCTTTGTGGGAGAAGAAGCACGGAAGCCGTCACACAGTAGGATGTAGCAGAATATGATTTGCGCGATGAACAATCGCCCAAGTGGCCACTTGAGGATTGCGAGAGGGCTCCCTTGCGCTGCGTGCGGTGACCTCGAAGGGGTTCGTCGCTTGACGTTTTTTTTTGTTGCTTGCAACATTTTTAAAACGTACAAAATTATTATCCCGCAGCCGGTGAACTTGTCAACCGGCCGGAGGGTTGTTGTGGTGTTTTCCCACGGCACTAGGGGCCCGGTTGACAGTAGTTTTGCATAAAATCACAATTGACATTTGCATCGTACGATAAAGCGCCAGGCTTTGCGAGGGGTTAATAAGGATAATATTTATTTTCGCATGGTACAACAGTTGAGAGTATGATGTTGCCAGAGAGATTGATGAGTGTAATTTATTTTAAATCAATTAACGACACAAAGCAGAGCAACAGCGGCTGTTCATTACTCATGTTTGCTCAATCACTCTCTCCCGAAGGCGTGCACGGCCCGCTAGGCACAACCTTTTGACACGATCCCACGCTCCAGCCGCTGGGACCGATCAGGAGGTGAAGAAATGAGAGAAAAAAAACGTGCCTAATCGCGCTCACCACAGCTGAAAATCGCTTCACCCAGCTCGTCAAAACAAATTCATCAATCTGGGATCACCCGACGTTCGGGAATGAGCCGAAGCGAAAGCATGACATTCGGCCGCAGAAGTTCGCTCTCCGCGCCTCGGTGCGGTGCCACAATCACGCGGAGGTGATGTTTCAATTAGCAGCCGCTCGCCCAGCTCAGACGTCACGATCGTGGGCAGAATAGATAATTGTTTTCGCCGTGCCCGCGACCTGCGACCGGCGATCGTTCGGGTGTGACTGGCAGGATCCGCTGGTGTGGCGGATCGTTCAGCCAAATGGCGATGATGATGATGATGATGTTGGCGTCGGCTTAGAACTCGTGGCCACGGGTCAGGCACAGGTCACGGGATTTGGGTTGGAAGACGAATGCGAATGATGTGTTGATAGGCGAGCTTTATCTATTACAAACAATGAAAAAAAATAAATTAAATAAAAAAATCATATCACATAAGGTAATATTTACTAGAAAGGATAATTGATTTTCATAAAACATTGACATTTATTTCATTCGATTCGTTTGCTTTCATTTACTTCATAAAAGTATGCTGGAAGTATGCAATCTGCTCAACAAATTCATCATTGTACCTCAAGAAACACTCCTTAGAACATTAGACAGCCCGAATGTATGCAATCCGAACGACAAAACGCTTCAATGATGCGTCATGAACGCTTTATTTGTCCAGGCTAGGTAAAACCCAGCTTTCCTTTTGTGTTTATCGATTGTTGTACTGTTTTATTATTCGTTTACTTATTGTGCTTATATTTATTATTTTTATTCTTCGAAATATTGGGTTTGTTTCAATGTTTCACTATATCCGGTTTTGTCGTGTGTGTAATTTTTGTTTATACGGTGTGAAATTTGTTTTTTTTTCTTCTGCTTGTTCATATCTTGAGCAGCACTTCAACAGAACATACGTCTCCCTTCAAGCACTATTCAACCGCAACCCTTCCGATGATCACAACAGCATCACCGTCAACATAAGCACCATTAGTTCACGCACAGTTCGTTTCATTGCGAACGAATTTGTTGCAATAAGTTCCACTCGTTCCAATCCATTCGCCACAGCAACCGGTACCGAAGCAGGCGAAAAAAAAAAGGCACGGAGAGCGCCCGAGGCGCAGACGGAAAAAGCGATAAAAACAAACCATTAACCCAAACGGCAATCCGTTCCCGCAGCCGGGGCGGAAAACCCTGGCGTCTCCTGCGGTGCGCACGATGCGCCGCGTCAGATTAGAGCGGATTACCTGGTGAAGGCCCAGGAAGCTGGATTCACCAGATCAACCTAAGCATAGCCACACAGACGAAGAAGAAGAAGAAGAAGACATCCAAATTTCATCTTTGGACGTTGTTCTAGGCCTGAAACTGGATTGTCACAGATATAACTCCCTCAGAGATATTATTTATAACTATGCTCCAGTTCTTCCAAAAATACCCAATTAATTGCACTAGCAAAAACCACACTGTCCATAGTTTTTTTTAGTGTTCCTTCCCCCATCGGCGATCGCGAAGTGACAAATCGCACAAGGTGGCAATGCGTGCAAAACGACCTTTCCGAAAACCCGCAAAACCACCAGCGCACCATCTGTGCTTTATTGACACCTTTACAATGCGGCGAGCTTACTGCTGCAACGGCTGCCCTGTGTTCCCTGTGTCGCGGGCCCGTGCCCGCAATCTGCTCGCTTGGATTCTTAATGGACACCGGCAGACTAGACACGCGTGCCCGTTGAAGGTTGCGCACGCGATTTTACCATCCGAAAGGTGCGCTGCCGATCTAGCCGATGTCCAACCGGAGCACGTGCTTCTTCTGTGAGTGTGTTGGCACCAGCTGCGTCGAAGCCGGTCGAAGATTTAATAAACGCGTTCCCCCCGTCGGCTCGCTTGCGCAGACGTCCCGTGTGGAATACAAAAATCCAGACGGCTTAATCATGCCCACAACGGTCGAAACCGGCGAACGAAAGTGGCGGCAACAAGTCTTGATTCAACAGCGTGCGCGTGTGTGTGCGGGCAGGCGCGCGCGCGCTCACCCATCGAACCCATCGTGCAAGGAACCCTCTTGTGCGGGTTCCTTATGCAAAAGGCCCGGCTGCAGCTAGACGGTTACGCCAGATGCATGAACATCTTTCCGTCTCGAAGGAACACTATCTGCACACGGGGAATAGTTCACGGTCTCTCGTGCAATCGATCTCCTTCTCGTTCTACTTCGCTCTTTCTCTCTATCTCTATCCGTTTGCATTCCTTTTTTCCTGCCCCGATGGGCCCTTTTGTTCACGGACACACCATAGAGTCCTTGTGGTTGTGCCTTAACCTTTGACGGACCGGCAATCATCGGATTAACTGAAACACCCTGAAAGGGACACACCGTGTCCAGTGTTGGGTGTCTTACTGTGTGCTGCGGTTAAATACGTATTAATTCACTAGGATTTACATCTGCCTTTTATGTTTCTATTACGGCCGTTTGTGTGAGCCTGTCGAGCCCACTCGAAGGGTTCGTCCGTTTCGGGCCCCCGGCGGGTTGCCTTTATCTGTCGTCGTCATCATCACCGTCGTCCTCACGCCAACGACAGGACAACCCACGAGTCATCGTAATCCTTTCCGTCCTGTGACGATATGACTCTTCGGCCCCTTTCCCCGTACTTCGTAGCCCTTTCCCGTGCGGTTTATGCGCAGGTGAAAACTATTTCCATACCGTTGTTTCCAACCGTCTCTGGTAGCTGGGAATGGGGATTTTTCACGGGTGTGACATTATAAAAGGATTTAATTTGCACAGGATGACGTAGTCAGTGAGGAGTGTGCTGCAGTCAAACGTTTGGTAGCCGGGGGTGATGGTCACGATTGAATACGTATTCACAATGGCTTGAATTCGAGGATTATTGTCCAATGCGATCGTTTGCGTTAGATTGTAATGGTTTATATTTAATGTGTTTTCTTTTCCTCTCACCTCCATATGAGCTACTGAGGTAACCAAGTTCTAGACAAATTATACAAGTGAAAAGATGCAATAATCTGAAAGAACATAAAATGTCAATATAAAAGAAGAACAACTTTAAATAAAATGTAGCATCCATTAAAACTTCGTTTCCCAATACATAAAACAAGTGAAATTCACGCTCAATACAAATAAAAAAGAATAGAAAATAACACAAAACAACAAAATAACAAAAGAATAGATTTTTTTAATCTAATTTGAAGTGCAAGTGAAGAAACTCAAAAAGGTTTTTTAATCCAGTAAAAAATGGATGAAGGGCAATCAAAGCATTATAGGAAATTTAATAAGGAATTGAAAAAACAAGCTCTATAGCTTACTCTTCACTACCTCAAACACAGGAGCGTTTGATGAAGTGTGTATTTGCTTGAATGATG
>KZ072606.1:383434-402322 GCA_002091845.1 Anopheles cracens
ACCGGTGTGTGATGACTCGTGGCATAGGTACACGTCGCAGGGCCGGATGATCCAGTAAGGTACTCCATCTGGTAGCTGCTCTCTTCGAAGGACGAATCGGGCGATTTGATAACTTCCCCGGAGGAGATCGAGCTGTAACTCGCAGCCTTCGCGATCGTGTACAACTGCTTGGTCGTCTTCCGTGACTGTTTGATACCGTTCAGCTAAAGAAACAAACCGAGACATTAGAACACACGCCGGACAACTGTCGAGGTGCTTTCCACCAACCAACCTTGTTCATTTTGGACTGCACCGTCCGCAGGACGCGCTCGCGCCGTCCCAGTCCCAGCACGCGGCGCGTTTCGCCCGACGACTTCGCCTCCGGCCGCGGGTGATCGTGGACACCTTTCGCCTGGAAGAACACTGCGTGCGGCGTATGGCGCCAGAAGTGTGTCACCGGGTAGCCGCAGTGTCCACGGCACGGCAGAATCTCCAGTATGCCTCCAATGCACAGCCTATCATGCGATTAGAGCGTGCAAGCACCATTAGTACCACGTCCGGTCCCGGTCACTCCACAGCCAAAACCTCCTCGCTCACCTGTTCGGGCACGCCTTGCCCTGCTGCTTGCGGCGCGCCTTGTCACATATGGCCGGGCGCAGATGGATCTTGTCCCCGTTGGGCAGGATGCAGCCGGCCGAGCAGACCAACACCCCCAGGCAGCTCTTCTTCAGGATGTTCACGTTGTGGTTGTTGGTGTTGCGCATCGCCCAGCCGGACGCGTGGCGCTTCGCCTCCTCACTGTGCGGCCGGTAGATGTAGCGACAGTGTCCATCGCTCCACTCGTTAAACCCGTCGAAGTCCGACTCGGTCACGATCGGCACGCTCGGATCGTTAATGTCCCAGTCGATGCCGAGCTGTCCAGCGCCGCCGCCGCTCGAGTTGATCACGTTCGATTGCCTGTTAGCGAAAACGATAATCAAAACATTCGAGGCACCATTAATCAAACTGCCCACTGAGCACTCACGGGCGCCGGGTTCTTGTGCGTTTTTTTGAGCTTGATCGATCGATCTGGCACCGCCACACTGAACTGGTGCCGGAAGAAAGGGAACTTGAGACTTACACAATCACCATGTTGACGGCTGAATGAAGCTGTTGTTCGATCGGGGCACTCAACAGCGGGTTCAATTAAATTTTGGGACACTAATTTAATTTCTCTTGCTAGCGTTCGTCCACTTTCGCGTTCGTACACATTGATTAACAACGATCTGGCTGCATCAAAACACACTACACTCACACACCCCGAAACTTCAAGTCAAGTTAATTGATTTCACTCTTCCCAGAACTTTAAGTCACGATCGAAAACATCTGGTCCGCTTTCGGTCGAAAAATTGCAACACGCTCACGAGTCCGACTGTATCGTCACTTCACTCTATTCCAACATTATCGATTTTCCGAGGGAAACCCAGTCCGTAAACAGTCCGCACAGTCCTTCCGGGCGCTTCGCTCTACCTCTGTGTCCTAGCGGGTCGAGTGCGTAAAGGGAACTGATCGGGGAGTTCGTCCTCAGGCTGCCTCTTTGACCCGCAAGGGCTGCGGCTGCTGCTGGCTCACGCCTGCAGCATAGCCGGAACGCTCTCTCTCTCTCTCTCTCTCTACACACTCGGAGCGGGGAAAACTCGGCGACTTCCCTCGGCGGAGAATTTGGTGGCGCACCAAAGGAGCTGTGAACAGAAGGAGGCAGAAGAACGGGCGAGAAGAAAAGGATAATGATGGGTTCATTTACTGCGTTTAACATTTTCTTCGACTGCGTGCCCTACAGTGGGTGCCCGATTTGAGGTACAAGGTGAACGGGATCCAGTATAATTTTGATGTAAAACTGGAAAATTTGTTGAAAATTTTACTACACAACGGTCAAAAAACTAGAAAGAGATTATTTTTTTTGGCAAATTTTAAATTTTTCTCACATTATTTTTCCAAATCATCAAGAATTTCGATCCAATTCCTTCCAACTCTCTTTTGATGAGTTGGATCTAATGAGATGCGTTCTGAATGCGAGTGACAGACTTAGCTAAATCCTACTAGTGAAAGGACTCATTCGATTCTATTTATCTTGGAGAGTTTCTTTTCATTCTTTATTTTTCAGTGTAAATGTGTCCTTTTTTTACGAGTTTTTATTGATTTAACTCACTCTACGTGAGTTACTTGCCATAATTCTTCTCCACCTCGATACAGTGGCGCCACCTCTCGGTGGGACGAACGGTACACAACCGGAAATTTGCAACCTTCCGCTTCCTTCCCACTCCCATCAGGAATCGTTGGTTATTTTCCGCCCGGCAGGGGTTGATCGAATTAACACCTCGTCAAACGCAACCACCGAAAGGGTTGGTGCCGGGATTTGTGCCCACCTTTCGATGCACCCTTGCGTACGGCGTGCCCGGCCAAGTGTCCGGAACGAAACCCCCCCGGCCAACAACAGCAACAACAGTGTCCGCAACAATGTTCACAAGACTGTCACCCTCGGTTGCGAACAAAAAAAAACAACGAGTGCGTCCCTTCACTCCTGCCGGTGGCATCGGGCCAAAAGTGGGCCAAACGAAGGCACACTTGACTTGGTTTTGTAATTTGCCCATCTTCACAATATGTTTCACACAAATACGAAAAACTAACACTGAGTTTTTTAATCACGTTTATTCGCTTTTTGGAATATTTATTTATGTTTCTCTTTTTGTTTCATTCTACTAATCTTTGAACTTTCTCATATTTTATAATATGTATTAACTATTTTCTGTTGTAAGACATGACAAAACTGTATTGTTTTTTCTATAACCTCTTTTTCCCTATTTTTTCCTTTTTCTCATACCTTTTTCTCATTTTATTTATTTATTGCAATCTTCGTTTATTTGTTGCCATTGTCTATTCTATCACATTCTTATCATCGATTATTTTCTCACTGACGGACATCTGCTTTCAAACTATCATTTTAATTCATTGTTTTTACCTGACTTAAACTGTTTTTACATTTAAATATTACCAATTGCTACTTATTTGTTAGACGAATCATACATATTTAAGTATATTATCATTTTCCTTTCACTTGTTTTGTAACCTCAGCTCTAGTATTGTAATATATAGTAAAGTTATCACAATAAAAGTCGCAGTCAGTCGTCAGCAAATTCTTCCGCCTTGAAACTCCTCCCCGAAATCCGTATATTCTCATCAATCTCACAACTCACTGGTCACTCTTAATCCGCGAAACGTGCGCTCATTTTTTCGCACTTTATTCTACAATTTTTAAGCCCAAAAACAACTTCATTTCTGGACCGGGTTGGTGGGAAAATTCGGGCTCCTGTTTGTTTTTTTATTCCACTGCAATCGATTATTCCACTTCACGCCGCTCACGTGCCGATTAAATCCTTTATCCGGGGCTTGATCTTCGCCACAGCCAGCCCCGGTCGCTTAAGCCCTTTTTGTGGCGAATTTTTTAAAGCTCCCTGTGCGCTTTTGTTCATCGGTGGATTAATTTGAGCAGCATCATTCGCGCCTCGGAAAGGACGGGAAATTATCAACTAACAGGATTATCGGACAATCCTCGACGTGCCTTTTTCCACCGCGTGCTCCGATCATCGAGCACCCGCTTCTCCTAAAACGCAGGAAATATCCATTTAACGGCTGTCGAATCACACGAACGGTACACAACCGGAAATTTGCAACCTTCCGCTTCCTTCCCACTCCCATCAGGAATCGTTGGTTATTTTCCGCCCGGCAGGGGTTGATCGAATTAACACCTCGTCAAACGCAACCACCGAAAGGGTTGGTGCCGGGATTTGTGCCCACCTTTCGATGCACCCTTGCGTACAAGCAACATTCTTGACGGCGCTACGGCAAATAGTTGCAATTTGTAGTGTTATTTGTCTTCAGGTGCTTTAACGCATCAGGCCACGTGCGATACAGTGACAAATATTTCCATCATTATAGGAACGAAAAGAGAGCGTTTGTGGACAAGATGACTTCGTGAAGACATTGACTTGGTTTTGTAATTTGCCCATCTTTACAATATGTTTCACACAAATACGAAAAACTAACACTGAGTTTTTTAATCACGTTTATTCGCTTTTTGGAATATTTATTTATGTTTCTCTTTTTGTTTCATTCTACTAATCTTTGAACTTTCTCATATTTTATAATATGTATTAACTATTTTCTGTTGTAAGACATGACAAAACTGTATTGTTTTTTCTATAACCTCTTTTTCCCTATTTTTTCCTTTTTCTCATACCTTTTTCTCATTTTATTTATTTATTGCAATCTTCGTTTATTTGTTGCCATTGTCTATTCTATCACATTCTTATCATCGATTATTTTCTCACTGACGGACATCTGCTTTCAAACTATCATTTTAATTCATTGTTTTTACCTGACTTAAACTGTTTTTACATTTAAATATTACCAATTGCTACTTATTTGTTAGACGAATCATACAACGAGCCGGTTGGCGGAAGTACGTCGGGCTATTCCAGTACCCACGGCAGAGAAGACGGTGGTATCCGATACTTGTGTAACCGAAGGTACGCAAACAAACCGTAAAGTGAAGGGAGCCACCGGGTTTTTTGTTGTTGTTGTGTTCTGTTGTCGCTGTTGGCGAAGACAATGGAAGGGATGCGACTGCATCTCGCCGGCGTCGTCCTGCATCCCTTGCACGTTTTGTTGATGTTGATGTTTGGTATTACAACGCTTTGTCACGAGGACGATCCAGGGCCATCATCCCTCCGGCAAGCGCGACTCCTAGTGCCGTTTGATGTTCCCATTATCCTCGTTTTCCGATAGGGCGTTAGCAGCACGGCGTTATCCCTGGATTGTTTGCTATCATTTGTTCCTTTTGTGTGTCTGCGTGTTCGTGTCTGTTCGCCTTCCCAAACATCGGTTCGTGGTGTCCGCAAACACTGTCCGTCCCGTGTCGTCCTCCAGCCCGAAGAAGGGGGTTTTGATTGAACGTTCGATCTATTCATCGGTTCAGCTGCCGCTACCGCAACGTTCCGGTTCCACATCCGCGACACCGGTTTAAGCACCGGTAAATGGAAGGATAATTACATTATCTTGTGGTAAGCGCCGTTGTCTTCCCGAGTGGGTCCTTCGCCCTTTTGTGGATTTGCGCAACAAATTCAAATCGAAGCACAAGCGCAAGCGTACAAGCTGTACAAATAGCAGCAAATTCCCGCGTCCGCACACGCTTCCCAGGCGCGTGAAACTTTTTAACGTTCCCTCTTTCAAACCCTGTCACACTGCCAGCCAGGGTGGGAGGCTTCAAACTCCCGGTGCCGGTCGGTGGCACGCTTCCGGAACGGAACCGAAGCGAGAGCACTAAAACACTAAACTGCAACACGACACCTAATCAACCCGGCTGCCGCCCGGTGAGAGAGAGAGAGCGTTCTCCAAGAGTCATATCGAACGGGTGCGTGAGGGTGTCGATCGGTACCTCCGCAAGTACGGCGCACTCGATGTTTCCGCACGGCCGGGCCAAGCATCCGGTTTCATTATATCTGAATTAATATTGATCTGATAGATTATCGGTGGCATCGTTAAATGCTCCCGGGGAGGGTGGAGTGGGTCGAGCCGGTTGGCGGAAGTACGTCGGGCTATTCCAGTACCCACGGCAGAGAAGACGGTGGTATCCGATACTTGTGTAACCGAAGGTACGCAAACAAACCGTAAAGTGAAGGGAGCGACCGGGTTTTTTGTTGTTGTTGTGTTCTGTTGTCGCTGTTGGCGAAGACAATGGAAGGGATGCGACTGCATCTCGCCGGCGTCGTCCTGCATCCCTTGCAGGTTTTGTTGATGTTGATGTTTGGTATTACAACGCTTTGTCACGAGGACGATCCAGGGCCATCATCCCTCCGGCAAGCGCGACTCCTAGTGGCGTTTGATGTTCCCATTATCCTCGTTTTCCGATAGGGCGTTAGCAGCACGGCGTTATCCCTGGATTGTTTGCTATCATTTGTTCCTTTTGTGTGTCTGCGTGTTCGTGTCTGTTCGCCTTCCCAAACATCGGTTCGTGGTGTCCGCAAACACTGTCCGTCCCGTGTCGTCCTCCAGCCCGAAGAAGGGGGTTTTGATTAACCTTCATTTTCACTATCATTAAACTTGTATAACTTTGGTTCTAATCTATTGTTTTCAGTTAAAATTTGAAATACGTAAAATTAGATCTCTTTCATTGTGAAGAAAACCATACGACCCGTACCATATGAACAAATTATTTGGACTAATATGAACCCCATCGCCAATATCCGACGTTCTTTCAAGAATACCTTCCACTGGCCCGTTCTCCTTGTGGCCAAAAACAATTAATCCATAATTAGATCAAAAGGTTAAGTTTTCCCAATTTTACGAGTTTTTATTGATTTAACTCACTCTACGTGAGTTACTTGCCATAATTCTTCTCCACCTCGATACAGTGGCGCCAGCTCTCGGTGGGAAGCATGACTAAAACTCTAATAGAAACTTTGTTTTGAAATAAAAACACCAAACCATCTAAGCGTATAGCCAAATTTTGCACCCAACTGTGCCCTCCTCACCGGTCCACCCTTTCGAGTGCGTCAATTTTCCGAGCCGTCCCTGTCGGGAGATGCCAGCGCGTAAAACTGCGATATGCGCACACATACGGAAATTACACGGTAGCGACTTTTATAGCGTCTTATCTTGATTGATTTCAATCCGCAATCAGCGAGGACACGGCCAGCGAAGACGCCCGAAGGACGCGATAATTGCGGAGAGGGACCGCACCGCACCGTGAGGCGCTTTTCACAGTTCTCACACCAAACCGAACACCGGAGCTGCTGCGTGCAGGGGGCCGCGCCTTTTTATTGTGTGTGCCTTGTTTTTTTCGTTGTTTTTTGAAGTTTTTTCATCGTCTTTTCTTTCACGAAACTGTCGCAAGGCGCAAAGGATGCCGGAAAGGACGATGGAAGTGTCCCTGTTGCTTGCCGGCTCCTGGATGCGTTTGACGGGTTTGATCGTTTTTGATCGTGCTGTGAGCGATTTACGGGAGATAACGTGCCGTCACGGTAGGAGACGCCTTGCGCGAAGGGGTTTGCAAGCGTTTCCTAGGCAACCGTCGCACAGTGGATGGTATAAAGTCATAAAGTTTTGACGTAAAACGGTATAAACTCGCTGCCAGGGCGGCAAGACTTGTAATTCTTTCCGTCTGTCACTCTGGAAGATGCTGGTACAATTGGCGTTGGAAAGCATTGCGTGCATTGTTATTCAAAAAGGAGTTTTCTCATACATTTGGGGACATCTTTTTTGTGTTTAATCTTCATTTTAACCGAATTAATTCGAATTAACGTAAGTGATGAATGAAACATTTCCAAAGAATTCTCATGATGAAAAGCCACTTCCTTCAAGAAATTGCTTATGATAAAGTAATTCCATGCTACAAAGCTACAACAATTTCATCATCATAAACATACTCATCGAAAAACGTTGTCAACATTCCGTCGTTAACAAAACAACAACAAAAAACAGCATGCTGTCAATCTGTCGAAACGGAACACCTCCATTTGAGAATGATCGAGAAGAAAGAACTACGCCGACATTGCGCGAAACGAGCATGGAAATGCGTCCTTCGCGAAGAGCTTCGTTAAGCGCGATTTAACACTCCCTTCAAGGCTGGCTGAAAAGTAGTCCCTTTTGGGTAAACTACAGGAAGTAGGTTTGCTCATAGAAAGACATTTGGATACAGAAATTAAGAAAGTAAAGACATAACCTTGAAGATATAAAACATAGCCTGCAGTACGTCGGCTTTCAACAGCCTCTCCAATGCCCCCAAATCCTATTCGACCAACCCATCGCTCGTACCCACGGTGTATCGCTTAAAAATCCAATCAATCATAATTTCCCTAAATTGTCCAAAGTAAATACGGAACAACCGAACGACGGCACTGATTGCACAACCACAACCTTCCAGCCCACCGTACTTCTGTCGAACTGCAACACGACGTAAATTGGCCATAATTGCACACCATTCGGCGGTGCACTTTCATTAACGATATTGATAATTATCGAACACCGGAGGGAAGCCCTGTCCCTGTCAACGCCGGCCTTCACGCACTCCTACGAGGCTCCCGGCACACCAGAAGCAGACCGAAAAAAAACCCTCACCGAGGGAATCTTCAATCCTTTCTTTTTGACGGATTTGATGCGTGATGCTGCGCGTCCCCGCACGGCCAATCTTCCAGCCTCATCGCTGCAGGATGTATGCGCAGGCAGGAACGGATTTGATGCGTGATGCTGCGCGTCCCCGCACGGCCAATCTTCCAGCCTCATCGCTGCAGGATGTATGCGCAGGCAGGAGCAACCGGAAAAATCGACCCGCTCGGAGGCATCATCCGACGTGCCGTGGCCGTGACTGGCGCTGGCGTTGCAAACGGTGCAAAAACAAACACTCAATTTTCGCGTCGAACGATTACATTGGCTGGTCCGGGGAGGGAAGGATCCTAGGGGGAATTAATGACACGGTCAGTATGAGCACGGTGTACTTGTACATAATTTGTATACTTGACGTAAAGGCTTAGCCCGCTGAACGGTCTGCTTGATGGAGTTTATTACGTTTTTAAAATTAAATTAAAACAAATGCTCGATTACAACAAGGGAACACTTAAGGTACGCAAGGTACAAACGGAGTCTGAACTGTCAAAAATACTTAGTGACTCGTATACTAAAAAGAAGTCTTCAATATGGACCTCTTCATTTCAACAAATCCGGTTCGAAGGACCAACAAGATAAGAAAATAACCTTGTGAATAATATAGATATTAATCCTACAGAGAACCTATACAGAAGTTGAAGACATGGACCGATAAATCTCCCTCCGATCCGGTTCGAAGGACCAAAAAAGTAAAATTTCTTCCATTTATCCTCAAGCTATTGTTTATCGTTCCATTTAGCAGCGTGTCCCACTATTACACCGATGGCTTCGATCGTGCCGCAAACCAACAACAAGCAACGCTACAACCGTGACCTGTTAGTGCGACACTGATTAGTGATCATTTTCGACTTCCACTCCACCCCATTGCCGCATGCAAAACGATCGTTTCGCGGGCCGATTTAAATGCGAGCAACATGAGCTTTCCCTTTTCTTCTTCGAGCTTCTTGCTGGCTCTTTTTTTTCTCGTATGACTACCCCATCGATCGGACCGCAATCAGCGCAAATTACCCGCGAACAAGCCAAAATGAAGTTATTACGCTGCCCGTGCAAGAACCGGTGGTGGGAGAGGGCTGATTATTTTTCCCAATTGTTTTTCTTCTGTTTGCCGCAGCTTGTTAAGGTGCGTGGAGGTGCTTTTTTTTGGAGGTTTTTTTCTCTGCGCACTGAACCGGCGAGCCATCGCGTGTTTCAGTTACGTCGGAGATGGCAGCGATCCTTGCCCGCTCCGGTTGGCCGTTGATCATAGGCTTCGGGAATGTGTGTCATTGTAACGCCGGCCACCGGTTCGGCCCTGACGCGGTCGTCCTCGTGGGTCATTCAACCACACCCTGCACGGGAGGCCGAAACCGGGCCGCACAATTGCCACTTGGCATTTGACAGGGACATTTGTTTGTCCTCTCGACATCGGGTCGACATCGGACCATCATGGTGTCGGGACGTTCCGGGCACACTCCTCGATTCCAACGCACCGGAAGAAATGAAGCTAATAAGCCACTCGCCGGTGGGAAGAAGCAAAAAAAAAAACCCCGGTGCCATTCGATGCGAAACGGAAATCGCCGAGGGCTCATCCATCAACGGTTCGGGTGACAGGACAATGATTTCTCTATTGAACACTTTCCGCAGGTCGCAAGCACCGGTGGCCCGGTGGTCTCCTGGCGATGTCAAGTCGGCCAGGATCAGCCGTCGTTTAGCGAGCGAGCGTGGATTTCGCAAGGGATCCGAACATCACACCCAGCGGCTGAACGTGTGCCTCTTGCCAAAACCCAAACAAGCTTTGTGCACGCACTTGAAAGGAGTCATTTGACACACGAGGAGTGAATGATGTTGGACGGCGACGGAGCGAAAGAAGATGAGAGCTGAGAGCTCGTAAAGTTTTGGAGTGAAAGTACATGCGTACAGTTTGCTGCTGCAGCTTTCCCGCTTGACTGATGGCAGTGGGATTTCGGACGAAACTGAAGCACCGACATGGACAGGACGAGAAGTTAATGTGGCGTTCAGAATCAGTTCTTATTGTGCTTCAGTTTTCGTCGAACTTGAAAACTACGGGCAGCTGCTGTGTCTACGAGAGTTAAATTATTGGCTATCTAGTCTCTTAAGTTACGCCTAAGCACGCTATAGAGTCAACGAACTTTTTTTGGCCCACTCGTTGCGTACTAGCGAGGCACAATTTGTGCAAAAAGCAGAGATCATCGCACGCGTTTCGGCTTCGATTACAAACGGTCGCGAGAAGGATTTTCGAAGGGTTCAAGTTCTCTCCTTTTCTCATTCACTCTTTAACTGCGGTCACCACTGCAGTCGTCCTTGTGAGCGCTTCGCCCGACTCATCATAATAGAAATATAAATATTGTTTTGATAAATGACATATTTTAGGTCCCTGCGTGTCATCTCGAATCAGCTCGAGTCGCTCGCTCCCGGGAGGGATTCGTTCGGGCGTTCGATTTCAAACGACACTCGAACACTAGCCCTTCCAGCCAGCGCCGCCTCGGATCGATCATATTTCCAGCAAAACAAAAAATCGTCCAAAAACCATCAAAGGAGGGAACTCATCGGTCTCATCAACGCACTAAACGCGTTGCGCGATGCCCCTGCTCCCGAGCCATCCCACGATACCTGCTGCCAGCGGTCGGCCCGCCGACAAAGGGGTCCCCCGATGTACCGTGAGGTTCACTTCATCCGAGCGTATGTTAGCTGTTTAGCGGGGCGTTTTTCGGGTGCCGTTTGCCACCGTGGACCGGCTCGGCGCTTAATTGCAGGGGCGTACGGATCAAATTAATCAAAGCCAACCGAAAAGGGCAACACGCCGAGGAGAAAAACGCCGCCGCCCGTCGGAAAAGCCGTGGGATTATGGTGAAAGTTGTGTCGGGTTGTTTTTCGGAAATGGTTTTTTAAAGCAGTTTTTAGGTTTGTCGGTTGGTCTTTTTTTTTATCCTGCGCTGCTGCTGCTGCTGCTCGGTTTGTCCTTGTTTTCCTTTCTCTCTCTTTTTTTGCAACAGTCCTTTTTTGCAGCATACTTTCGAGGGGTTGATGGGCTGCGTGTGACGTGTGTGTGTTTTTTTGCCCGCTACTTTCTTTTTCACGGTACATATTCACGGTGAAAACGCCCGTTATGACACGCTTCCGTTTGAAGTGTTGGTGAGCCGTTTTTATGATCCGTTTTTTTTTTTAGTGCTGCGACCCGATTCGCTCTGTTTTGATTTTCCGTTCCGCTGTAACCGTTTTAAATTGGTCCAATAAAAGCTCATTACGTGACATTGATTTTTCGGCAAAACGTATGTTTGGTGTTAGAGACACGACACAAAAGGGTGAAAGTAGCGAATGGAAGAAGAAAAACATGGGAATTTAAGCATGGGAAAAGTGTATACACCGAACAGAAAAAATGGGTTTACTTATTCATATTGGATTAATTTTTATGCAGAAATGCAATTGTTTGTTTACGAATCGTTTGTTTACGTCTTTTGCACACCTTATTTCAACTAATAAAACAAATCATAGCAACCGAAGACAAAATTCATCGCTAGAGAAGTGGCGCCATCTATTGAGTAATGTATCATATGTTTGGCTCAATTTACTCATACCATTGTCTTATATACTTATACCATATGAGTGTCAACAGCTAAAAAAAGCCCACCTCAACGGTCGCTTCATTAGCGCGTTCGCAGTTTTCCGCGCAATTGAGCAATTATGCAGCTCATTTCTGTCGGGAAAAATGAATTGTTGCCCGTGCCAATTCCAGGCGCGTCCCTCGGGACGCTGCAACTGCAACGCACGGACGCATTTAGCACAAAAGCGACCCAAAAGCGACCGAACCCCTCGTTCGAGTCGAGTTTTTAGGAGCTAATTTGCATAACACATGTAAACCTCGCATTGACACGGGCATGATATATTTGCTGCGTTTAATTATGCACGCACTCAAAACACTTCCCAGCGGCGTGAGTGTGAGCCCTCTTCGCGGGCACGCGTTTCGAGAAATGTAACACAAACCTTCGGGCGGGCACACGCGCGCTTCCGTTTGTAATCGAATCCACTCGATGCTCGATTTCACCGGGAGCCTCTCGCTAAACGCTCCGCCAATCGATAATGTATGCAAATCACGGTGATTAATGCGACTTTTCGAAAAGGCACCCGGGGGAAAGGGAACGGATTTGTATTCAAATTAGTTTTTTTTGGCCCACTCGTTGCGTACTAGCGAGGCACAATTTGTGCAAAAAGCAGAGATCATCGCACGCGTTTCGGCTTCGATTACAAACGGTCGCGAGAAGGATTTTCGAAGGGTGGCGTCGGCGGATTTTTACTTGAGGGGGGCTGGGGAGCAAACGGAAGGGGGAAGGGTCACAAACTCAACGGATTATAAAACTAGAATAGTTTGCGCACATCTGGTGAAAATTTCTGCCCAATCGGTCAACAATTGCCAAAAATAGCCTTCTAGGTGTCAATTGACACCACGATTTGCACGAAAGGAGTAACAAGTTGTATCTCAGAAATTTACGGATTTTAAAAATTTTGAAAATCCTTTAAAAAAAACTTTCCAAAAATGTAAGACTTTAGGTGAAAACCGTAATATCTATAACCGTTTTCGAGTTATCGAAGCTCACAATATATCAATATCAGGAAAGGAGTATTCGGTCCATTTGACCGTAAGTGTTAAAGATGGTGGTACGAATGTGTTTTTATATTAAAATATTATTTTCTCATTCTGATTCGTTATAGTATCATATTATATTATAATAACATCACATCTCCTGATTCTGATCGCGCAAAAAAAACAGCATAAACGCCCCTCCAGTGACCAATGAACTGTCCACCACGAAAAAAAAGCCCACCTCAACGGTCGCTTCATTAGCGCGTTCGCAGTTTTCCGCGCAATTGAGCAATTATGCAGCTCATTTCTGCGGACCGGTTCGGCGCTTAATTGCAGGGGCGTACGGATCAAATTAATCAAATCCAACCGAAAAGGGCAACACGCCGAGGAGAAAAACGCCACCCGACCGTCGGAAAAGCCGTGGGATTATGGTGAAAGTTGTGTCGGGTTGTTTTTCGGAAATGGTTTTTTAAAGCAGTTTTTAGGTTTGTCGGTTGGTCTTTTTTTTTATCCTGCGCTGCTGCTGCTGCTCGGTTTGTCCTTGTTTTCCTTTCTCTCTCTCTTTTTTTTGCAACAGTCCTTTTTTGCAGCATACTTTCGAGGGGTTGATGCGTGTGATGTGTGTTTTTTTGCCCGCTACTTTCTTTTTCACGGTACATATTCACGGTGAAAACGCCCGTTATGACACGCTTCCGTTTGAAGTGTTGGTGAGCCGTTTTTATGTTCTGTTTTTTTTTTTTGGTACTGCGACCCGATTCGCTCTGTTTTGATTTTCCGTTCCGCTGTAACCGTTTTAAATTGGTCCAATAAAAGCTCATTACGTGACATTGATTTTTCGGCAAAACGTATGTTTGGTGTTAGCGACACGACACAAAAGGGTGAAAGTAGCGAATGGAAGAAGAAAAACATGGGAAAAGTGTACACACCAAACAGAAAAAATGGTTCACTTATTCAAACGATTTTATATTGGATTAATTTTTTATGCAGAAATGCAATTGTTTGTTTACGAATGCTCAACCACACATTGCTCAAAACACGCCCTCTCCTGCCTTTTGTACACCTTATTTCAACTAATAAAACAAATCATAGCAACCGAAGACAAAATTCATCGCTAGAGAAGAGCAACTTTGATTAAGTGGCGCCATCTATTGAGTGATGTATCATATGTTTGGCTCAATTTACTCATACCATTGTCAGTTATGCAAATTAAAGCGGAACGTTTCTTTTTGTTGTACATTTAATATATGTTTTAGATAGAAAGAGAAATGCATCCTTTCTATCAGATTTGTTTAATATTTCTTTCATGTGTGTTTCAGTTACTCTAGCGATTGTTTTAGGACAATAAGAAACCTTCTTACTCGTTGTATAGTTATCTTTATTGATTTTCACAAATGTAATCAAATTCCAGTGACTAGAACTGTTTTAACAAAACAAACCTTACGCAACTAATCAGCCGTTGTTTTAGTTTCGAATAAAAAAGACAAGATCTACCACCACCACAACCACCAAGGGTGTTCGATTGTCTTGTGTCGATAAAAAACATACACACACACACACATCTCAAACCCAACGGGCGGTGTGGTGGTGGTTTGTGACTGTGCGATAAAAATATTTCCCTTCTGCTAGGTATCTGGTAATAAAAAAGAGCACGAAAAAACCTCACTACAATTAGCCTACAATTATCCTACCTTGGTACTTTGATTTGCGTTTCCATCAGTTTTGTTGTGTTTGCTTAGGGCTAGAAAATTGTTTTTAGGGCTAAAAGACTTAACGCTCCAACACAAAGTAGATCAGTACGGCGTGAATAAAACAGTGACAAGAGGTGATGACAGATGAGGCGCAAGCGCCGGTCAACAAAGTAGGCAACAAAAGGGCGGCAACATCTTTCAACGCTATCTACACGCCGGGGCGATTCGAGCGATCTAGCTGAGATAGTCACACTGCTCCAGCCCGTAGTACTGGTGTTCCAGATGCTGCTGGTTCTGATTGCCGACGGCAAGGGCGCTCTCGGTGTACGTCTGGTTCCACGTGTCCGTGCCCGTTGGAGCTGTCGCACCGAGCGTCGTCTGGAAGAAGCTGTTGCTCCACCAGCACCCACTGCTGTCGCCGGTGGACTCCACCGTCCCGCATGGCTGCTGTTGCTGCTGCTGCTGCTGCTGGACCACCTCAGCGCAGGAAGACACGTGCGACGTCGGCACCATCCGTCCGTCGGTCGAGTGGGGTGAGCTGGAGGTGGCGTGAGTCACTGGTGGCTGTCCCAGCGCGCTGGGTTGACCGATAGCATCATACCCACCGCCGTACCTCAGCTGGGATGCGTTCGGTGACGAGGACGCACTGTAATTCTCGTAACCCGCCGTAAGCGGCGCCCCAGCCCCAACGGCGTACGCCTCTAGCTGAGGTCCGGTGGGGTCGTGCGACGACTTGCGGCCATTAGCCGTCGGTGACACGCAGCTTGATTGGCTAATAAAGAACGAATTGATGCCGTCGCACGCACGCAGACCGATCTTGTTCATGTCGAGTTGCGCAAGCGAGTTGTTGTTGTTGTTGTTCTGGTAATCGACCTGCGCGCTGGCGTAGTACGCAATGTCGTCGAGCACGCTGGAGCAGCCGCTGCTGGTGAGGCTGGCGGTGTCCGTGTCGGTGCTGCTCTCGTACTTGACACAGTCGAAGTAGCGGCCGGCCCCGGCCACCGTTCCGAAGTCGGTCGTCGCCCGGTAGCTGCGACCGTCGGTGCCGAGGTCCAGGTCGAACATGGTGGTAGGTGGTGAGCTTCCGAGATGTTGCTGCTGGTAGGATGGGTACTTTCCATTTGTTACCGGTCGGATCGGTTGGTCCAGCTGGAAGATCTCCTCCGGGTGGATGAAGTTTGTGTTTTTTTCCTCATCTACTGACTGACTTTACTTTTTTCCTTCGCTGCATCACTTCCGAGCGCGTTCGCATTACGTGTTAATTATCGATGTACGATTTCCGATCCAGCATCCAGCTGACCTTTCACCGCGTGCGTGTGAGGACCTTTCCCAAGTTGCGCTCAACCCCCCCGGCTCCGAAACCTTGCGATGGCTCGTTCCGTCTCGCATCGGCGGGTGACAATTTAGTGTCACACAATCTCGGCTGATTTCATTCGTCCGCAGCGGCGTTGCGGTCAAACCAGCAGAATTTCCGTACCCGCGGGACGACTGGCCTGGTGGTGGGTAGAAAATCAAATTAAAGCCAATCCATTGTCGGCAGTTAGTTTTTGGCCGAAGACCTCAATAGGATTTCTTCTGTTCTCGGTGTCTTCCGTTCCGATTTTTTTCTCCATTTTTTGTTGATGCTGCTGGTGCCTAGAGCAGGCGGCGCACTTTAAGCGAGGATCTATGTCACCGATTGTGGCTAGGTCGGGACCATCAGTTGAATGTGCCCGGCTGCAGCGTGATCAATTGCTCTATTATCCGGAATTCGTCCATTGCATGAGCACGATTTGCTCGTTCAATTAATCTATATTAAAACATCAATATCTAATCTTGATTCGTCAGGACGAAGGGAAGCAAAGATTTCAAAAGCACATGATTAGATAGAAGCATTAATTCAATTAACGATGTTTCTGAAGGTCGAATTTTTCAAAGCCATGTTTGGTAGAAAAGATTCTCTGATAAAAAATGTCTCGTCTATGGCCTGCATTAAGAGAAAAATCCTCCAAAGATGTTTTTGTTTATATTTGTAACTTTTCATAGCTTTCTATTTGTATCAAATAGAACATTCTGCTCGAAATTCTATTCAAAAGACACTGAAGAATGAGACAAAAAAGAGAAAACAAAACATCGGACTTATAAAACCAGATATCTCGTTGTTCTTGACATATAAACCATCAAATATATAGTAAAAAAAAATCCAATAATAATCAAATTGATCAACTCAGAGAGATGATAGTGAAAAAAACATAAAATTGGAGATGAAACTAAATTGCATAAATCTTCAAAAGCTATTTTCTTGTCCAGATCTTTTATATAAACGACCCAATAACACTCAGATGATGGCCAAACTTAAACACTTTAGAGGAACTAGTACATAATATATCCTGTACAACGTTGACTCGTTCAAAACTCGTTGAAATAACGCAATGAATGCAATCCATCATCCCATGAGCCGGTGATCCTTTCTCTACCGCAACGTAGAACAATCACAGCGAAAAGTCATCTCGATTATCGGAACGATCGTATCAAACCGGGCATTGTTTCCGGTGCATGATCCACCCGGCGCAGGGGGAGTGAAAATCCAGGTGTCCCCGGAATTGAGAGTGAAAAATGAAGCGAAAATTCCGCCAAAACTGCCATCGCCTGCCGCATCCCTCGAGCTAATTGCTATCGGCCCGTTCCGATCTGGCGTCTCGCGGCAGAAAAATGGGCGCCAAAACTGTTACCACAAACTCCCAGCCCCCGTGATCGTAATGGTACCGACCGGTCTTATCGGTGGCGACGGATCTGATTTAACGAGCGGCAATCGAGCTCGGTCGGCTCGGGAAACACACCGTTTTCCCGCCACCGAGAGAGAGAGAGAGAGGAAAGTATTGAACGGCCGAAACGGTGGTTTCCGTTATCGCTCGCCAGCCCATCGAAAGGGGCAGGAAAAATGTGATTTTTCCACCACGCCACGGGTGGCGCCGTGTCGCGAACGCAAGCGCAACAGGCCGCCCCGTGCCTGTAGGACTGCAGTTTCTGTTGCATTTTCCACTCCAAACACCCGGGAGTGGCCCGTTCGCGCAGTTCGCACGGTGGGAAACGTTCGCCGGAAGAGACGTGTGTGAGAGGGACCAAACAAACAAAAAAAGAAGATAGCCGGATAAGCGGAAGCGCCCCGGGACGGCGAGACACGGCGAACAGGACTCGATTGTCGCCCTGCCTCGGCCTCAATGGACGGATAATTTTTATCCGATTAGGAAATCTACTCCATAAAATACAATTAAGTGGTGGAGGTTTCGGCGCGGGAACGGAACGCCGATGATCCGTGGCTGCCGTCGATTCGTGGGTTCGTGAAAGGTTAAGCGAAGGACCGTGGAATGTTTCCTTCCGGCGGAAGCGTTTCGGAACGCACTTTGCCGCACTTTTGGGGTTTGCTTTTTCCACCAGTGAAAGCTTAATCTGCCCCTATCTGTCAGGAGGGAAAAGCTTGCATAGGGCTTTGTCTCCCTCGCCGATATCCGCTCTTCAGTGTCAACTTCTAATGCAGATTAGATGGGAGAACCTTTTTGTTGTTCTCGACCACTTGTACCAGAGTTCCACAGGTGTTCGCAGAGCTCAGTTTGCTTTTTTCTTTGTGTTTTTTTTGTCGTGACAATTCTCCCACCAAGAACGCTCGCACGATCTCCCCGAAAAAGGGAAGAACGCAGATTTCCATACGGAAATTTCAAACCCAGCGCTTACGGACGAAACCGAATCCTTCACACGGGTCGTTTGTTTGATAGCGCGGCGGTCTCCCTGCACTGGTCCTTCCCTTGTTCGCAGGGCTCCCCTTGCGAGAGTCGAGAGCGTGCCAATAAAATAATGTTTATGATTGAGTGCCGCCTAATAAACGACCCACGACCGATGCGCCGAAGTGTAGGGATATTTTAATAACTATTAATTAATGCGTCGGATGCGGGCACGGCCGGTCTGAAGGAGCCTTCGTTTGCATCGCATGTACCGCGCGCGCAGTTTGGGATCTCCCTCCCGATGCAGGATCGCGGCTGGTGCTGTTTGCCGTTGCACTTAGCGCTGGCGTGAACCTTGAAACGATGTGAACGTTTCCGGCGCATGGGTTTTGGAGTGGAGAAGAAAATAGAATTGTTATAGGTAGTGCACGAGGAAGCTTACTTGTACGTTTATCAGCCTCTGTATTGATTTTGATTGGGTTTTATCTGTTTTGTAAGGCTTCTCTTTACTGTTTCCTCAGAGGTTCCTGATTTTCGTTGCAAATTTCTTGATAAACACTTAACTTAATCGATTTCTATTAACCTGCACTAAGATGATTCGTGCATTTAGGTCAGATACGGAAGCTCATGGCGTAAATCATCACTCGGTTGTCGGTTCGAAACTTGGTTGGAACATAAGTTTTGTCAAATTACTCCAATGATAAGTTCCTCTAATGTTTGTTGGAGTCTCTCTCTCTCTCTAGCT
>KZ072607.1:41277-52450 GCA_002091845.1 Anopheles cracens
ACGCGTCACCAAAAACCAAGGTAGATAGACAGACTACAGGTGAGTCAGCGGAGCTATGCGTAGCTACGCGTAGCTCTTTTCCTCACGGCGCGTCTAGACGACCACTTTGGTGCTCACACTGCGAGCCGCGAGCTCTAACGGCGGCTCTAGACGACCACTTTAGAGCTCGCGCCGCGAGCCGCGAGCTACGATTTTGTACTAAAACAGCTGTCAAACTGACGTGGTTTTTCGGATTGTCGCGGCAATTTTTAGGTGGTCGTCTAGAAACCGAATGTCGCACATTTTTTGCGCGAGCCATCAAAGTAGCACGATCTATCTAGGTTTTTTGTTAAAAATCCAGTTAATATTGTTACCAGAACTTAAAACAAAGCTACATACACTTGCACAGTCAATTATTTCAGTTTAAGTTGTAAACATATACAATTTCAGAACTAGGGTGACAGCTCGCGCTTCGCTAGGGTCGCGCCGTTGTGAAAATTTACATCTCCGCGACTTCCTGGGTTTGACAGCTAGCCGCGAGAAATTGTACTAAAACCATGTTAAATGACAGCAGTTTTAGTACAAAATCGAAGCTCGCGGCTCGCGGTGCGAGCTCTAAAGTGGTCGTCTAGAGCCGACGTAAAGTGGTCGTCTAGAGCCGCCGTAAGTTGTAAATACATATATGCAATTTCACTACTAGGATGATAGCTCGCGCTTCGCTAGGGTCGCGCCGTTGTGAAAATTTACATCTCCGCGACTTCCTGGGTTTGACAGCTAGCCGCGAGAAATTGTACTAAAACCATGTTAAATGACAGCTGTTTTAGTACAAAATCGTAGCTCGCGGCTCGCGACGCGAGCACCAAAGTCGTCGTCTAGACGCGCCGTGAGCTACCGAATAGAATGTGCGTTACGGCGTTACGAGCTTTTCTATTGTTGCTACCACAGTAGAACATTAATGATAATTGTCACAGCACATGACTGTTTATGCGTGCCACTGTGACTATATCAGTTATGCGGATTGCATACATTAATTTCACTTTTACAGGATTTTTCATCCATTTTTGAACAGTTCCCACAGCTAAATGAAATCGGTACCATCCAATGTTGAAAAAGTTCCACCCACTGGAACTGGTGGAACTTTTTCAACATTGGATGGTACCAATTTCATTTAACTGAGGGAACTGTTCAAAAATGGATGAAAAATCCTGTAAAAGAATCTGCTCGATCTTAGCAACAATGTTGTGCATAACAATCTGTTCAACATATTTAGAAAGTATGCAATCCACAACACTTATTCACGCATTTGACTTGCACAATGCATGAATGTTTGCATAAATGTGAAAATTGCATTTGTCATGCGACAGACTTTTGCCGAGCACTTTTTCTCATTCGAATAGGATCTTCTCACTCGAGAAGATTAAAGTTTACTTTCATCAATTTTTCTAACAATTATAGTTACACTACAGCAACCACAAACAACACCGGAACAATTGATATAAGTTCAAAAGCCGTTGGAACCAGGCAATCACATTGAAATATTAATTTGAATTATAGTGTTGGTCGCAAATACAAATCTGAGATGTGCCTACCAACAACAGTAAAATAATTTAATTATTAGGATAAGAAATGTTCAATTGAACTAAGCCATGTATTATATATCACCAAAAAAACTCATTCAATTGAATGTCTACTATAGCTATATCAGTTTTATTCATCGTGTCCTATTTGTATATATATGCATGTAATCATCTCTGTTTATGTGTTGAGTTTCATGCTCATTTTCTGCAACCGCGCAACGAAACGTAGGACGAAAATGAATTGTAGAGTTGCCCATCGATTCAGGGATACAACGGACCGCAAGCGAAACCAGCAACAGGTTAACATAAAAGTCGCAAATTATAATCCGTAACATTTTTGTTAAAAATAATTCTTCAACTCTCGCGCACTATGGCATGATGATGCTATCGTATCGGCAAAACAAATACAACGTATTTTCACGAATCACGGGGCCAGTAGTGAATACCATAGTGAAAGATACTCCCGAACGAAAGTAGCTTTCCCCTCCCTTCTCAATGTCTGCCATTATCCTTGCGTCTGCGATAAGTACACGCACACCTCGGCCACTCGGCGCACATTAGTTATCATCATCCATAATAAACAACTGCCCTCTATATTGCACTATCTGCTGACAAGGGCGGGGGAGAAACACAACACATTACATTCTAAGTAATATGCGTTAAGCTTTTCTCCAAATAACGAGGAGTATGTGTATATGTATATATATATATGTATCTTTCTGGTATTATGTAGTGTATTTACTTAATGCGTAGCATTTCCTTGCAATCCGCAAGCGCACACTGTGCAGCCGAAAATACAGTAATGTGTACAATATATAGAGATAATATTACTACACTCTTTTTTATATTTATAAATACATGCATGCGAAGTCGTTTTCCATCATAGTCATACCGATGATATTCTCGCGGCATTGTAAGATTGCCGACGATGCCCCTTCGCGCTATTATTCGTAATGTTCTGCTAAACGTAGTATTTGCACTTATTTGTGGAGACACAGGAGAAACAGTGAGTTCGTTCCGGATCGGTAATCGTTTCTTGTAGTGAAGTGAGCCTTCTATCGTTTGCTGGTTAGTAAACACAACTATATTCAATAGTGAATAACAACGTTTTTTTTATTTTTTTTGCTTGTTTTCTTATGTTCGGGATTTCGATAGATATATCTGAATGTCGAAGCAGTGATAATACTGCAACAGAAGCAACAAACTAACAATATATGTATTGCCGAATAAGCCATACCGACGTACGGGGAAATATGCGTTGCCCTGTGCTTTTGTCTTATATCCAATTCTTTCTAACATCATTTACATTTCATTTCGTTAATATTATTATTGTTACTGATATTCTTAGACGATACCGGTTGTCGCCCGGCCGTACGTACGTTTTCCGGTGCGCGTACACACAACCCCACATGTAGACATACATGAAGAGAAAAACAAATCCATGCTTCAGTGTGTCATCACATCAACAACCGATAGGCAGCCAATTAAAAAGCTGTACCATTTGCATGATCGCTGCAATGCCGCGATACGAAAATCCACGATTTGGAATGATTTGATGCTGCAGGCTTTTCAAGTCTAAGGCTTTCAAGTGTTGCTGAAGCGTGATGCCCTGTCGCGTATGTAGAGCAACACACAGACCCAGCTGCTCGCACTGCTTCCTGATTGCACAATACCGCTACCGTATATTTTGAAGTTTCTGTTTTTTTTTCGTTTTGTTTTGGAATGGTTTACATGTTATCTGTGGATATAGTAAGCTTGCAGAAGACTTACGTTGCCCAAGTGTGATTGGCGGATTCACAAGTTGCCGAACAGGCAGCTATCACCTGTACGAGTGTTTGTATGTGTTAATGTGCAGGTGACCATATTTCTCTTGCACGAAAGACTCTGCCCCCGAAGGGATTCATATCATCGTCAGTTGTTTAAGTTGAACCATTCCCCCTCTCGCCCATGCAGCTTGACATTCGCGTACGGCATGTCGGATGGCAACCGTGCACAGTAAGCGCGCGGCTGCTCTTAGATAGTAGAACGATACACTAAAAACAGACTGTCATTCTGCCAGGAGCTGCAATCGTATGATCATTTGCACGCCCGTTGGCTTAGTAATTGATATTTGCATGTGATTTTTACACTTCCCACCACATTCGAGGCTGCATCATCATATACCAGCAATCCGCCGTATTTCACATAAATTAAAACAAATCTTCTACTCTTCCAACACAATCGACACTCCTCCAGGGATGCTGTCCACACTGTGCTAGGCCAGCTATCGTTTCTATTCCACCCTCGTCCCTCCACTCCATTGCTATCCCTCGTTACGAGTTCCACCTTTGCGGGGTGTGGCTTTTGCAAGATATCGTTTATACTTATGTATCAGTATGCGCTTGCTAAGTGAATCCATCACTACTTAACCCATTCATCAGTAATGTTCTACAGCACGTGTGATAAGAGTATGTATATATAATGCGCATAGAGCTCGCACCGTCTATGTCTGAATGTAAGTGTGCAGAATTGCTTAGAGCGCACCGAACGGGTCCAGCTGAATGTTGCCCGCGGTGGCGACGTTCGGTGGCATCGCTTGTTGTTGCATCATGGCTGGTGGCATGTGCATCGCCTGTTGACTAGTTAGCACCGGTTGCTGGGGTGCGATCATCCCGGGGGCCATGGTTGGGGTTGCTCCGGACATAGTGGCACCCATCATCGGCCTTATTTGGGTCATTCCTTGCTGCAAAGAGTTTGAGATAAAAATAATAAAAAAAAGTTTAAAATATAATTACGCCACTCACCGCGCTATGCCGTGTCTACAAACTAAATCGCTTGGAATAATATAAATCGATCCAACGTCTTACGAAACTTGTGTCCAAAAATGTAAAATCCAAAACTGGTAGTATTATGTTACAGTTGATTGTTACAAAAACAAAACAAAAATGAAACAAGATAAACAGATCACGCTGAACGTTTCTAAATGCACTCTTCTTCTTTACAGCCCCTTTTGTGGGGTATCATTATTAGTACGATCAAACATTACTGATGCGATCATGGTTAAACATGTTAACATTTGTAAATACGACACGTAGTGGTTATCACCGCATAGGAAATCATTAACAGTCAGCTAATAGCTTAACATTCCTCATGTCTCACAGCTTCACGCACGGGGGTACTAAGCTCTATTCGGCTCTATCATTGACACTCATTTCATATACAAGAATTCTAGTACAGATATATGTATGGCAAGAGCGACGTTAGTACAGAGTCCAGTTTTAGAATAGTATTAAGAAATACGATGACAACAAGTGCAACGGAGTGTACAGCATTTAGCGCGTAACTAGTACAAGAACAGATGAGGCAAGTAGAATGGGGAAAGTCAGCATAAACGCACTGAACGTTATGATTAAAGAAAGACACGAGAAAAAAAAAAAAAAAAAACCATATCCACCCAAGTGGGCAAATTGCACGCATGGATACACACACATACACATCCCAAATGCACATAAACATAACCACAACACATACATTACGTACAAAGGGAAAATCGACATACAATCGGGTCAATTCAAGAAGGCATCATACGTGAAACACACATGTCACACAGTAATTCAACAGAACAGAGAAACAATAGGATATGAAATAAACAAAGGTATTGTTTAAAATTCCACCGAAAAAGGAGAAAAAGATAAAAAAATGAAAATGAAATTAAAAACTTATAAGGGCAAATTAAAGTGGCTAGTACTGGCTAGGAAATGCAAAGTTTGAAGAAGAACTTACTGCTACTGATACTACTACGTTACTACTACCAAAAGCGGCAAACGGTTTACAGAGATACGGAAAGCGTAAAGAAAACTTTCAAGCGAGGCTTTGCGCACACTACTGTTAGTCGTGAATCCTGCAACAACCGTCCGAGAACATTGATCGTTTCGTTAAGCCGTCTCCACAAATCTACCACACACGTTTAATGTATTACCGAAACGGAAGTATTAACGGAATGGTTTAATTCGAAATAATCGTTACGATAATAAAATACAACTCGAATCTGAAAAACTCGGCAAACGACTCGTCTGTGCTATCAAATGTGTTGTTATTAGCGTATACATAATAATATTAACTGGGAGGGGCGGGTCGTTTTATCATTCGCTCTCTCGAGCGAATGCATTACATTATACAAGGACATTCGAATTAAGTAGGTATGGGGATATATTATTAATGACTAGCAACGTTACTAACCAACTTTCAATTGTCAGTCTGAGTTAATGATAGTGGAAGATCATGATACAAGATGTTAGATTAGAACTATGGTCGTTCAGTGTTGTCATTAGCATTAGTTTTTACCATTGGTTTGTAGCCCGTCTGATTGGTGGCCGGCTGCGGTTGGGGCGACCAGCCGGCGGACCCTGTCTTGGCCGATGTCTTCGGGGAGCTCCATTGCATATTCCTGTCGCGCGAGAAGAATTGAAGCGGAAGTGGTAAAATTAGTGTGACAAAGTAAGAAGCAAGGGGGCAGCAATTTTAACTTACTTCCCGCAGTTGGACTTGTTGATGGTGAGGCTTTCAGCTAACGACGCCAATGAACTGTCCAAATCGCCGGTCAGCACCTTCCCGGGCTGGGCTGCCGCGGCTGGTGGCGCGTTAGATCCTGTGTGTCGAAACGCGAAAGAAAATGTTACCATTCCAACCAAAACCGGAATAGCACTATCAGGACGTACCATTTTGTTCCAGCCCACCAAATACGGAAGTGAAATTGTTGTCTGAAACGAATGTGTCGCTTCCCGGTGCTGCTGCCTGTCCAGCCATTCCAGGAACGGCCGCCCCTGCCATGCTTCCATTGAATCCTGAATCCAGACACGGAAAGAATGCGTATGAAAATAGTACACCACACATACAACGCTGTCCGGAGGGGGTTCTCAATTTAACGCCTTACCTCCATTTCCCATCCAATTATTGGAGGCGCCGAACGCGTTAGCACTGCCGACTGGAACAGTGTTCGCTGCTGGAGGGGCTGGGGTGGCAAACACATCGGCAAACGGATTGCCGAGCTGCAGCAGATCATCTGATGCCTTCGTCGAAGCGGCGGCCGCTTGCTGATCCGGCACGTGCTTCGGAGCCTCGAACAGATCGACGATGTTATTTTGACTAGTGGTGGGCGACGACAGGAACGGATTCGTAATTGCCGTTGCCGCTGTTGGTGACGATACCTTCGACTGGGCAAAATAAAAGAGCAGGATATGATATGGTTTTTTGCGTTTGTACAAAACTCTCTCCACCGAAACAACCATTTTGGAATTCGTATGCACTCGTACCTTGTACTGATTCATCGCAGCCTCCTCCTCTGCTAATACTTGCGCCTTCAGACTTTCGTCGATACCGTTTGTGGGACTGTCGAACTTGCTCGATTCCGCCACAATTCCAAACGAGGAACTAGTGGACGTGAGCGCATTGACTCCGCTTTTGACATTCTTTTGATTGCTGCAACACAAATGAAGAAAGGAAGGAGCTTTTTACATGTTTCTTCTCAGTTTTTCTCCACCCTCTTGCTCTTCATTACCTTGCCGTTTGCGTCGGAGTATTGGCAGCGGATCCTTTCTTGCCCTCGAGAGCCAGCAAGTGTTGTTCAAGTGCATCCAGCAGGGAGCTAGGCGCTTTGGTTAGATCTGGAAGATCACCTTTATCGATGCCGACGTTCTACAGAGAGGACACATTTGAAGATCCATATCATACGCACAAAATCTCGCCGCCAACTTACCTCGGCCACTTTCAGAAACTCCCCGACACGGTCCATGCGCGTAAGAAACTTTTTATATAGATCCAATGCATCGCGGCATTGCTTCTTGTTCATGTCGAAATACTTTTCCAGCAGATTTATTATGCCATCATTGTAGCAAGCGAATAGTCGTATCAAATCACGGAACAACAACATGAAGCACATATTGATAACTCCTATCATCGCAAAAATTGGACAGCAAAAAGTAAAAAAAAAGAGCACACATCGTTGCCCGAACATCGAAATGTCAGATTAGTATCCGGTTCATTTAAAAAATGCTAGAATGTTGCATTCGTTGCATTTATTGCAGGCTCACCCACCGTAGCACTTACCGTTTGTGAGATCGTTCGCCGTACAATCGAACTCCAACAGCGAGTCTAGCTGTGCCTGTAGGATAGGCAGTGTCTTCAACAGCTTGTCTGCGTGCATGACGCGCAGAGAGCCTTCCTCTTTGCCACGCTTCATTTTACAGAAATCGAAAGCCACCGTACGGTACGATAGGGCCTTCTCATTGAGATACTTTGCGTAGCGCCGTATGAATGGGGACATGTCGTAACCTAAATGATCGAGATGGAGAAATACGGCCATGAAGCTACATGTGCACTACGTTGAACGAATCACGTTCCCGAGTGATTCGATCGTTCGATTTGAATATCCCATTAAAACAAAAGAAGCCCTAATAAAAATGGTGGAAAAGACCACCGGCAAGCTGTAAAACTGGTATTTTAAATAAACTATCACACTATGGCATATTACAGAAACCATTCTTAGCTCCACCATTTTATTTAATCAACAGCAAATATATAAACATTGAGAATCTGTAATCATGTGTCACTAAAATTCAGAATACACAAATAGAATAGACAAATTAAAATGTTTTTTTTTCATTGCGTATCCAGCCAAGAATGATAAGCCGGTTAAAAAATAGCGCCGCTCAGTCATGGTGGCCAATTTCAAACGATACATTTTACCTATGATCGCTATCGTTTTTACCACAAATAATTGAAACAACCGATATGTAACATTAACACTGATTTCGAAAAAGTTGATCGTAGGTAAATTGAGCATTCCATTTACATTTACTCAACACACAATCTATGCGTTTAACGTGAATTTTTGGCCTTTTCGAGTGGGTGTCGGTGTTAAAACACAGGCTAAATAATATTTTAAACAAATTGAACATGTTGATTGCCGGAAATAGTCCCGAACGGCAACTTTAGCTAAACGCAAACTTTAGCTAATCGAATTAATGCACTTTCTGCATACGTGTTAAAGAAGCTGGTTGCATTATCGTACTGTTGGCTAGTTGTTCTTATTGATTATTGTTAGTGTTTAGTTTAACGTGGTCGATGTTATTGGTTTGCAACATATCACAGGACACAGAGTGCAATACTACTACAGGCTATTCATTTTACGCCGTATGCTACCGTGCCAGATTAGACAGCTTATGCTCTATGTTAACAGGGAATGCTTTCCATTTCTTTGGGCATTGTTTGGACATTATTATCAACCGATAACAGTGGGATGCTTGTCGGACGGTTAGAAATAATTAAGAGCTACTACTTACCCATGCGAGCACCGACAGCACCTAAGGTTTTTGGTTTAGCAACGAGTTAAAACAACAATGAAGGATAGATATGGTTAGTTCTAGGAGCAAGAGACGTAACATTACACTAGTTAATAGAGTGTTGTTTTCGGGTTCGATGTTTTATGTCAATGCCAATTAGCGTCCGGATGGTGAGTGGTTTTAGTGTACGAGCATGAGATTTTGTTGTTCGGTTTGTTTTCGTGCGGCGTGTCGTTTGATGTGTTGTGAATATCTACCTTGTACGCCGCCCTTGTCGAGGAAGTTGTTCAATTGGAAGGACGAATTGCTCGAAGCCAAATATTGTATGAATCTCTAAAATAATCGGGAGAAGAAGATGCTTTAGTTCCACCCGAGATATGTTCCGGAAAGGTTTGATCGGCCTACTGGTTACCTCGTTTCCATACGCCAGCATATGATGGGTTGTGATAAGGGCTTTGTACACCACGACCCAGTTGGCATTCTGAGACCGTTCGATCAGCAGCGTCGCTAAATGGGGGATCGATACGTTCGGTTCGTTGGTGCAGTGTACCAAATCTACGTTGCGGAAAGAGGGCGGAAGAAACGGAACGCATTTAGAAACATGTGCTAGCTGAGGGCATGGCAACGCAGTCCGCAAACGAGAGATTGCCGTTGGACACTTTACGAATTTCTAGTCGAGTCGTCCCCAGAAGCAGCAGCAACGACAAGTAAAAACCACTTCCATGGAACATAAAACCACATACATTGCCAGACAAGGAGTGGGACGTTGACATTCGCATCAGACCATATTTATCGTTATCATGCAGAGGGAGGATACAGCCGTTGTTGGTGCATGCCCTAGCGTTCTGGTTCCTCCTACTACCGCTCTTGGTACTGGTAGAAGTTCTGCTATCTTTCTGGCTATTTTATTTCCCTCTCCTATCTACAACCGCAGTTGGTTCTAGCAAACAAAATCCCACTCCAGAGCCTGCCCGATGGGCACTGAAATACACATCTACCGCGGTCGCAAAACAGCCACGCTTTACAGTGCGGTGCAGCGCCTGTAGGCCGAATAGAATTGCATTTTCAAACCGATTACTCAACATTCCTGCACTGTTGATAGTACGCGCCCGCGTGGTAGGCAGGTCTGATGCAAGCAAGGACGTAGAAGACGATGCAAGAAAGGACGTATGCTGTTGCTGGAGGTTCGTTGTACGTTGTCTCTCGATAGCAGAGCCAATGATGAGTGCAAAAAATGAGATTTCTTGCGAGAGGTTCGAGGGCACCAAATGTCAATAAGACGCAACCGAAATCATCGGGGCCAAGGGTACACCTTCCTCCGTCCGCGCCCCATTCGCTATGTGCTCTCGGTTCCTTTCTCTTTCTTCTCGCTGCCGCCGTATCTCTCACTCTCTAGCTCTCTTTCACCTGCTATGTAATCTTGCGTGGACCAAACTTGCGTGAGACCACCATCGTTTGCGGACGGAGACCAGATACTACGTTGCTCGTTCTATCGCGGTCGATGATGCGGAATCCGCCATCACGGGCTTCACAATACTTACAGTCGAGATGCTTTTTCTTCGGCCCAATCATTTCTTCAGTCGTGGCCTTGCACACGGATTTGGCCAGTCCTTGTCCGGCAAGGCTGTGCCGCGCAGCCAGCAACCTGTCATTGATCGTTTGGCCAGCCATGTTTTAGCTACACGTTATCCTTTCAGATATCCTGCCTGACGTCAACACGCGTCCACTGCGTACGGAGTTCGCTCTAATTCCGTCCTTTCTTTCTCAAGCCGATGACCAGGAGTCACTTTTTTCGCTGCGCTCTTCGTTGCCACCAGCGCCACTGGACAGAAGGGTGGAGGAACTTGCGCTTACACTCTACACCGCTGCCGTTGTTCACGCACAAGAGGAAGGGCCGAAAAAATCGACACACGCGTCAAATATACAAACACACGCACGCACACACATGCACACACGCGCACTCAACCACGAAAAACGCACAATGGGTGTGCTGGACAATTTCTTCTGCACCAGAAAACTTCCCACGCTCCGGGATCCACACACCTAATCGAAACGGCAAGTACGAAAAATAGCGTAATTAATCTTCAAATTCGCCCAGCGCTGACGCAGACGGGTGTCCGCGTATGGATCCACCTAGAGCGACGATCCGTGCTCTCGTGTCGTAATGCCTCTGTACGAGATGCAGCGGATCAACAACCTCGTCATACCCTTTTCGAACAACGCGGCACCGCTGCTTCCGATAGAATTTTATCACTTTCCACCACTGTGAAATTCGATTTGCGTGCTGCAATCCGATAA
>KZ072607.1:65436-85177 GCA_002091845.1 Anopheles cracens
GATGGAATTGTGGTACCGGTCCTGGTTCGAAAATAACAACTATACAATCTGAATGCTGATAACTGTGTGCAAAAACGTTTCTGGTACGTTCTCTAAACAGCGCAGCAAAAGCGTATTTAATCTCACAAATAGCTTTGTTTCTGGAAATTGTGAAAAGTAAATATTTGGCCGCCAATGCTTATCATCTGCATCTGACGCTTTGCGGACTTGATCCGTTACAGATAACCATGTGCCTGCATTCAATTTAAGATCGTCGCGCATGGCATAGTTGTATACTTTTATTTCGTGTTAAACGTTGTGCAAGCCCCAATGGATTATTCAATATTATACCATTGCTTACATTCGCAAAAAAAAGATTGATGCTATTGTATTTTCGTAAGTTTACAATAACAAACGTTCGTGTGCACACATATAATCTATTTTTTTCCTTTTTCAGCGCTGAACCACCATGAATCGAACAGCGTTTATAGTATTTGCTTGCTGGATGTGCTGTGTGAGCCAGATTTCAGCACTGGGATGTAAGTATATGTGGCTTTAGATGGGTTGGGATTTTGCACACACATTTTTGAGCTAACGCCTGTTCCATCGCGATTCCTTAGGGATATTCCCGTATGAGCCAATTTATCGTGAGGTAAATGATTCGTTCTCGTTGCAATGCACACTTAATATGCACTCGCGAGATGCACGCGGGCTAAATAGCAGCAATCTCATGTTCTATCTGGGAGATGTGCCGGTCCCGCGCGAACAAGTGAAGGTAGGTTCGAGAAAGGCACGCACGCCGCCAGCTATATCGAATGTGCGTAACACATTGTTTGCCTTTCCGTTAGATACTGAATGCTTCCACTATTGAGCTGACGGTCGAGCGGGCTGAACCACAAACAAACTATGCATACACATGCAAGGTGAACGATACGAAAGGTGTCGCCATCCGCAGTGTCTACATCGGTCACAAGCCGCGAGAAGTGAAAGATTTCAAGTGCCGTGCGCCACTCTGGGACAAGCATATGGTGTGCACCTTTACACCGGATCCGAACTCGATGACCACGACGTACGAGTTGGTGTTTCATTTTTCGCCCTTCAATCAGAATTTCTCCTGCAAGCTAGACACCGATAATCACACGAATCAAACGAGATGCATCATCGACGCGGATTCGGGTTACAGGCATGTGAATGAGTATTACTATTTCGTACTTACCTCAAGAAACCAACTGGGCTCGTTGAGCCAACGGTTCGTCATCAACCATTTCGACGTGGTCGTCCCTCATCAGCCGATCGACTGTATTATCGAGGATATCACGTCGCACAGCGCAGTACTTAAGTGGAACCAGTGGTACAAGTACGACAGCTTCCAGCGCAACTTTATTAGCGAAGTCAAACTCTTGACTATCTTCGACAACAACGTGTGGCGCACGGTGAGCAACGACGGCCTGAGACTTAACCGGCGGGAGTTTACGCTTCCCCTGCGGCAACTTCCGTATGCAGCCACCTCGTACGACGTACGCATCAGGATGCGGACAAACTCGACGGAGGAAGGTGAGGACATGTGGTCGAACCACGCCAGCTGCCTGTTCCAAACGCTCTCCCGCAAACCCGACGTGCCGCCGGATGTGGCGATCGGTGGTTTTGAGAATTCGAACGAACACCACTTGTTTGTTTACTGGCGGGAACTCGAAAACTGGCAGCACAATGCACGCAGCGGGTTCTATTACAACATCACCATGGTCGGATCGGACGGCAGAATTATGTAAGTATCATGGTTTATTATCAAGTTATCAAGTTATTTTTTGATCCGGATGTGTAAGGCGGAGCACTAAATTGGTTGTTGAACTAAAACAGAAGAAAACATTGTGTAGTATTTGTTTGGAACAGTTTTTTGTTGTTGTTGTAAACTGTTTGGTTCTAGTAGGCTCGTACGGCTTGCAGTATACACTAGGTGTAATGTACGTATGTTTGTAATGTCGTCTTGTGTAAATGTCGTCTTTATTTCTTGCTGCGCTTGTTGCGCTGTACCATATAACCGATGTATTCAATAAAAATGGAGGCCATTCTTCATTTGAAAAAAAGACTAAAGAACGATTCGAACTCTTTGAAGTCTTGTAAATCTATCTCTCATACGCAGAAATTACCAGTAATTGATAGAAATTTGTTGCATACAGCAACGAAAAGAGATAAACTTACAGCGAGGTACTACAAATAATTTTGAAAGATATTGATATCATTCACAACAATTGTTTTCAACGATTTGGATGATAGATATACTCAGCAAACAAACGGAGATAATGACACGGTAGCCCAATCACTTGAATTACTTAATGTTCTTGGAGAGAGGAACGAATAAGTAATACCGGGTACGATGTGTTGGATTGCTTATTACAGAATCCTCCGCGAAAGAGAGGCTCTCGAACAGCTCGCTAAATTTTGCTGTAGAGTTTCCTACAGGGAACAGAAGTTGCAGGTAGTAGATGAACTATTCATCCTACTAGCCAGCTGACAGGCAAACCATGGCTGCAAACCATGGGGAATCAAGCAATCGTGCAACAACAAGCTGCACAATTTGGAGCATACTGAGTCCAATTTCGAAGAAGCTAATTCCATTTTATGGAAAAACAGATTCTAAATTCGGATAAACGGCTCCCTATTTTCCACTTATTTCCTGCTACCATACCGAGAAAGAACATTAATGCACGTAACTCCGACGTCCGGCGTCAGGCCAACAAAGACGTTCAACACGTATGGACGGCAATAAGGACGAATCTACATATTTAACCTTGTTTGATAAACTCTTCACAATAAATTTGATTCTAAGACAGTAACATTGTTCTTCCTTATACAGGGATTACTTGAATGCTTCCGGAAGCATGATCGACCGTCACCATATAAGGGACATGAACTACACATTCGTAATACGCAGTGCCAATAGCGAGGGTATCTCGGACCGCAGTAGTGAGGTATTTGTACCGAGCCGTCGCCATCGCCTAGACAAACCCCTAATCGACAAGTTGCTCTCGGATTCGGGCAAGTTCACGCTATCCTGGAAACCACCGGCGCGTAGTCACTCTCCGATTACCAGCTACACAGTGTTCTGGTGCAACACGACCAGCAACTCTCCCAACGACTGTAACGGTTCGATCAACTTTACAACAGTCGCCCCGGCCCAGACAACCTTCGTGCTGAGCGATGCCGGATCAACGCTCAATTTTGCTGTCGCAGCCAACTCCCGGCAATTGTCGTCGGGAATGGTGTGGGCGGCGTGCACAGCTACACACAAGACCGACATCGGTAAGCTGAAAACTATCTGGATCACCGAGATGCTGTCGACGTACATAAATCTGAAATGGAAAACCGAATGTGGTGATGTGGCCCACACTGGATACGTCATCTACTACTGTCCAATTACAACGCCGCGCAAGCTCGACTGCAAGGAACCGGAACTGACCGTGAATGTCACTGATAAAAATCAACACCACTGTCGATTGGAAAACTTGAAACCGTACGTCACGTACAAAATTGAAATTGTCATGTATTCCGAGACGCATGTTGGGCCCCGCAGCGATCCGTTGGTTAATACGACGAGAGAAGCAGGTAAGTTGTACAATAACAAGTAACAACATGTTTTCCAATCCAATGTTTATTTTCGTTGATTAGACCAGAACAAGAGATAACAATGGTGCTTCGTTTATTTTCAATACAGCTCCATCTCCGCCGCGAAACCTAACGCTACGCGATGTAACGAACAGCACCGTATCCCTGTACTGGCAACCTCCGGAACACATAAATGGTGGTAAAATGAGTTACGAGATTCTCTACAACAACCTAACGATAAAGTACAACGTCGAGGAACTGGACACAAAGGTGGAACAAACGCTCACGAACCTGGACTCGTTCACCGAGTACACCATTGCGGTGCGCGCACTAACGATTGGCTTTTCGAACGTCAGCTTACCGGTGCGCGTGCGAACGTTGGTGGGAAACCCGCAAGCGATCGGCCAGCCGAGTACCAACAGCTCGAATGATTCAAAGCTAACGATCAGCTGGAACGTGCCGCCGAAGCCTGCTGGGTGTATAGAGTTCTATGAACTGCAAGTAAAAACTCAGCAAACGGTCATCTACCACCAACGCAAAACGGAGTGTCAACTGCGGGAAGCAATCTGCCAGAATCGTGACAGTAAAAACTCAGCAAACGGTCATCTACCACCAACGCAAAACGGAGTGTCAACTGCGGGAAGCAATCTGCCAGAATCGTGACAGCTCCAAGTACGAGTTTCTTGTGCGTGCGGTAAACGTGGACATCACGGGGCCAGAGCAAGCCGACTTCGAGGAGCTGTCGTGCAGCGACCGTTGGAAGAGATTGAAGCAACTTTGGCCCGAGCTGACGAACTTCGTGGCCGACAGTCGCGAGTGCGGAACGTACGACGCTTTACAGCGACCGAACGAATTCGCTGAAGCGCCGCCGGCAGTGATACGGCTGCACCATGGTCCATGGTCGGAACCGCTGGCGCACTGGTGCACGACGGACAACAAGAATGCGCTGCTGCCACTGGTTTTCGCCTGTATCATCATGATATGCTTTGTCGTTGTCAGTTATTCGTACATACGAGTGAAGCATGTGTGGCAAGTGAAAGTGATCATTCCCGACGGTCTGAATGACATCACGTTCTCGGGCAAACCTAGTTTCAACACCGTGATTGGACCGGGCGGTATCATCTTTGCGGAGCATCACCGAGACGATCACATCATCACAGGTGGTGGCTCCACTAAGGAGGCGAGTTACAGCAAGGAACAGAATCAGTGCCTGCTGCCATCGTCATCATCATCAGGTAGCATAGCAGACTTGAGCGGTCACGATCAGCGTTCGTCGGCGGACTATTGTAGTAACAGTGGCTGCTGCGAGGACGATAGTACCAGCTTTTACGATCAGGAAGCAGAACGACAAGACCTGCATGGGGTAAGTGTGGTATTTGTTGCCGCCACGTAAACTACTAGCACTTTGTATGACTTTCTCCCTTTCAATATTCAGTTTAGCGATGAAGCTACGGAATCGATAGAAAATAGCCAGTCGCAGGATCGACACAGTAGCAGATCGCCTCCAAACGGCATGGACCCGCCGTCGTTCGGGAATACAAACCATGGCAAGGAAAGTTCCCCCCAAACGCTTATGATGTCACAGGCGGAGAGAAACGGTGCCAGCCAAAGCAGGCCACCGATGATGCCGACCAGTGTTACTTCTGGCTACGTCCCGGCACCGGTAATAAACGTAAGTGGCTCGGAAGCTCTGGTTGAGTTCGGTTGAGTTTGCGGTATGATCTTAATATATTTGTAACCTTGTTATCCACAGTCTATCAAGCAGCCCATCAGTTCAAATGGCTATTTGCAAATAGGAGCCCTGAGTAATGGGAGCATGATGGGGGCGCCGTTGGACACGATGCAAAAGACATTGAATGCAAAAATGGCGTCCGCCCCGATTTCGGGTAAGCTCGACGAAATCTGATCATCCCAAGTAACGAGCTGTCAATTCACCGCTTTTTCCGTTTATGTTACCCCGCAGGATACGTGACGCATAAACAGCTGTCAGATTATGGACAACACTTAAAATGAATTATGTGCCCACCTGGCGACATGCACGTGCATGTTTTATATATAGAGCCGATACTGTGAGATGTTCTGTGGAACTGCAGGGGCTTTAGCCTAATGATCGTTTTGAAGACGCTGCCACAGCAGGAAAAGTCGACTGAGGCAGATTTGTCAGAGTAAAGGAATGTTATTTTAGCTAGCTGTGTACTTGAGCGAGCGAGAAGGCGCGTTACCCAGGCAACGTTACTCTATACACGCGTTCTATTACTGTTACGCGAATCACTTACTATTTGTCATGCAAACACACACACACACAAACAAACGGTTCATATCACAATTGTCAGAGTGTATTCTCCGCACGGGTGTGGTAGCGTATTGTACCTTGGATTCTGCTGTTCTGCTTCCATAGGGCGCGCACGACACTTGGACTATGAATTGATCTCAATGGAAATCAGAATCTTTCAGGTCGCATAGGTAATGGTTTAACTGCAAACACACTTGCTCATCCTTGCTCAATTTGGCTGATGAGACGTCGATTCTAGTGTGTGTGTGCGCGTATGTGTGTTATGCAGATAGCAACACAGATAACCGAGCTTAGTTTAGTATCACACTAAACATCAGTTGTGCCCACATATTCACGCACACACACAACAAACGGTGATGGCCATCAATTTTATCAGTAGTCAGATATATGTATTTGTGTATGTGTACATGTTAAATGAGATATGATGTCATCCCTGCCATTCACATTTCATCCTAGAGCCATTTATCACAGCCTGCTCCCTTTGCACTCCCGACGTCTGTCTTTGCTGTTCTGACCGACGAGTCTTTTAATTTTATGCAATACTTGACTGTAAACGAAACTGATGGTAAAAGTAATAAAAGAGCTATCATTACAAGACGAGAATGATCAATGACACTGATGAAGTGGAAGCAGTCGTTTTTTTTGTGAAGTTGTTCACATTTGGCTATGTCACATGAGGGCAAGTAGGTAAGTTGAACAGGAGGGCAGAACGCGAGCTCCAACTGCACGCTGTTTTTTTTCCTTCCCCATCTTAGTAACAAGTGGCCATAGATTGTAGTTCTACATTCGCTTTATTCATCATTTTCTTCCTGTATTTTGTTATATTGGGGTTGCGGCGCCTTTGCTCGGGATAAATATCGTTAAAAAATAAAACACTTATTTCAGCTAAAATTGTTCCACATAGAACGTGAATAGGCGAGGTCAGGCTAGAATAAGGAAACAGGAGGGAGGTAACGGGTCGGGAAAAAGTTTCATTTGTTGGTGTCTTTTCAATTCTTCTGCAAACCCATCTGCATTCGGCGTATATCTCAGGTGCATCGGTAAACGCTTTCCTTCCTTGGCATGTATGTAGGGACAGCTAAGCTGTCTGCTGCGGGTAAACTGTCTACGGTGCTACGGCGCGTTCGCAATCAGCCTGCCCGCCTTTAGAGTGCAATTGTAACAATTTTGGTGGACGATGGACAGAAACAGTGTGGAACTACGCTGCTATAACAGCGTCCGAACATGGAGTAACAATTAGTGTTAGTGTGGCTATGTTCGTGCGGGCTCAAAACGTCCACACTAGAGGGTCGGGTATTCCCATTACCTCGGAGCAATAGGCAGCTAAGTTGGCACATAAAACCGCACTACGTTCAGTAAAAATTAAAAAAAAAACTTTGATTTTATTCCTTAGTACACTTTCATCGACTCAACTTTTGTTGCTTGGTGGCTTTTGTGTTTGTTCCTGTGTGCTGCGACCGCAGCATCTTTCATTTCCATTCGGCTCACAACGGCACGACAAAACATGTATAAATGTACGCTTTCGTTAACGGTAACGCCTATAATCGGTGCAAAAATCCTCTATGCAGTCATCCAGCTACAAACGTAGGGGTTTCGTGGGGTTTAAACTCACCGAAAAAATCCTTATTTCCGTGAGTCGTTGAGTATATATAAATGCATGTATATAGCTTTTAAAAAGTGTTTGGTATTAGATTTCGTTTGATTTAATCGCTCCCGCTGGGGGTTTATAGCTACGCTTCTGCATTTAAATTTGTATGCTTACACTTACGCTTTCATTTAAGTGCTTCCCTAAAGAGGCATTCTTTTAATTAGTTTGGTCCATTAGTGGTGGTAGAGAATTGCTATGTGTGTTGGTTGTGCGTGTATGTTTTTACTCCACTCTCCCAATTAATCATTGCTAAGTTTTGGTGGTCTGTCTGGATGAGATTACTGTTGCGGGTTACATCATGCCCGCCGATGATATCGAGGATTTGGATGGTTCTTGGGTTTCGGTTTTTCACGCCTGTATGTAGCGTTGGCGTCGTTTTTGACATTTTTCGTAGGCGAGATAAATCAATGCCAATGTGATTAGTATTGCGATGGTGACCGCCATCCCAATACTGATCCATATGATTTCTTCATTTATTCCTCCATGATACGATCGCCCTGGAGATTGAGAAGTTAAAAAGACAGATAATCGCAACGCAAGTAAGTAACATACATGATGGCTATTTTAATGCAAGTAACTACTATTAACGTCCTATGCACTCACCTCCTGTGCGGTAGTTCGAAGAGTACCCAATGTTTCCCGTGCCTGCCACTCTCCCGACGGCCATTTTGATTGTTTACTTTTTTGGATGTGTGTGATACTGACTGCAAAACGGAAGGATTGCCTCCCAGACTGCTTGGATGCTGCAGCACAAAGTCTACCACCTGTCGGACTAGGTCGCATCACGGCGCGCAAAAGTACGCAGAAATACGATAAAATGCAACCGAAGAAGGGTAGCGCCATGTGCCGATACTTACACCAGAATATGACGCGTTTGTTTCCTGGCGAAACTGGGTTTGTGCCATTAAAATAACGCCTCGTCGGATAAGCTATTTTTTACTGCGTCTTTACTATCACTTTGGTTTGGCACAGGAACATTCCCTGGCATTTTCCCTCGCAAGGTGGCTGGGCTGGTTAGAAATTGTTGTGCGAAAGGGATAATGTTGTTAACAACAATACAGAAACTAACGAAAAATAGCTGCTAAGCTCACAGTAAAATTTCAGTAATTGCTACAATGGACTTTCCACAGGAAGTGTGTGGGTTTTTTTTGCTATTTCAATCGTTTATTAACGATAGAAAACATAGAGAGGTACCTGCGCAGAAACTTGCAGCTGGAGATGATAGTATGAAGATATTCATGAGAAATCGCAGAGAGACACGCTTCTGGAGAGATGAGTTTGTGTCGAGAGTATTCTTCGTATTTTGCGTGCGACAAAAAAAACCTGCACAGTTTTGATGACGATATGTGAAAAAACAGTGCATAGAACTGATTGGTTGGCGTTGTCTTTCAACTATTTTTCATTTCTCGTAGCATGCGTAGCATTACCGTGAAGCATGCGAAACACGTTGCTGCGCTTTCGGGAATTGGTTGAAATCGACTAAATAGTTTGAGAGCAGTTAGACAGAAAAATTGTCAACGTATTTTTTGTTTGCTGTCGTAATGTTGTTACAACGCCGAAGCGAACAACGGTCCGTTCTTTGCATCTAACCGTTGCTATGATAAGCAAACGGGGGCTGCAAACATTCGATCATAAACATATTGAAGGAATTGTGGCCATGTCAATCCGTGTTTTAAGAAAAAGTAGAAAAGAACCAGCATAAATTTCACTGGACACAACTATTAATGCGCTGCAAGCGCTCATTTTAGCGCGGTAGGAAGCGCACGATAAAAACATAAACAATCGCGCGTGATATGCTCACGGCGTAAAGAACAGCTTTATTCGTTATTATATACCATATACAAGGATGTTTTATGTTTAAAAGCTGCATGATAAAGGACGACTCCCGATATGGAGTTCCCACATAAGTTTACGTTCTGACTCTTGCGACTCTTCTGTGTGTGTTTGTTTGTATCATTATTTATTCTTAATTTCCTTCCCCATAAGGGAAGCAGTAGGATTAAATCTAAAATAAACCTAATTTATTTTCTTACATGCACTTTTTAAACAGTATTCACGAACGCTGCTACGACACGAACCTCACGATCAGTGATCAAACACACCATAACCACAATTAGCAATGCCCGGCTGGCGTTGCTTGAAACAAGAATGATTCCACCTGTCTTGCGATGTTGTTTTGTTCCACACTATATCCAAGTCAGCCGAACGTCCACCACATCCCGGTCGCCATTTTGAAGGGCCACAATCCGCTGGTACAGCTCCATTGCCGGGCCCAGCTTCAGCCCAAATCTCGAAAGTACATCACCCCTTCGCATCAGCAGTAACGACGGACCGTCGATTTCCTGTAATGGCAAGACGCGGAATTGTAGCATAAAGCCTCACAACGTGACGCGGTGCGGACCGCCGGTGCCTACCTGTTCGTGGAAAAGGTCTGCCCATGCCTTGCAGTACCGACCAAAGTACCGGCAAACGTCGTCGCAGGACCAGTGGCGAATCTCTTTTGCCGTTGCATCGTCGCCCTCACCATCGCTCTGGTAGGCTTTTACCCGCTTGGTGTCGGCATGCTTACGGGACTCGCCCTGCCCTTCGTCACTGTCCGCATCGTGCTCGAGCTTGATCGGCACGGTCAACCGATCGTCGGCGGCGGAATCCTTCACGTGCCCGTGGCCGCCGAGTTCCGTCTCGCTGAATCCGGCGAAATCGTGCTGCTGTTTATTGTCTTCCTCCTCGTCGTCCTCTTCTTCGCCGTCGTCGTCATTCTCATCGTCGTCATCCTCTTCGGCTTCGGTTCGATCGCTGCCGGATTGCCTCCGATTTCGGGACGGCAATTGTTTATTGCCGATCTGCCTACTGCTGGTGCTGTCGGTCTTGCCGGTTAGACAACTTGAACACGTCCAGGGTGCAATAGGGGCTTTCCGCGGCATTCGCCCTGGGCCACTTCGGCCACATTTCTGACAGCAACGGAGCGATGTCGTCGGTGTTGTACCACGCTGGCCACCTAATGCTACGACTGCTGCTGACGCTGCTGCGGAGAGCTGCACATGATTATTATTGCCTAGACTATCGTTCGAGGACGATGAGGATGGTGTAGCCGTTCGGTTCGATTCTGGTTTCGGTGCTCCTGTGACTGCGCACTCATTCTCACCGCGACGGTTTCGTTTTCGAGGCACATGATGGTCGGACGGATCGAACACGACTTTTGCTTTCTGTGTATTTAAAAAATAAATTCACACAAAAAAAACAGATGCTATGAGATGGGGGTCTCATTCGGGACGATAAAAAAAAGTACGATAAGCTAAAAACGTTGTTGTTGTGATTATTACCTTCGTGCGTGATCCAACGCGAGCTGTTATGCGATCACCGCTACTATCGGGATCCACGGGAGCGTGCGACGATTTGCCCATGGTAAAACGTGTGGCACAATTTTTTTCTTCCACCCACTGTACGCGTCCAATTTTCCTGCCAACTAAGAATCCTTGGAAACCGTGTTCAACGTGCACCCACGTCACGTTTGCCAAAGGAGACTGCAGTGTGCCTGGGTGCAGGGAAAAGAGCGAACGGAGCCAACAACAAAAAATACGCAGGCACACACAGCGCACCAGCTACAACTGCAACGACCGCAACAACTGCACCAGCTCCAGATAAGCCGTTTCGGCATCCGTTTACGTCGCAGGTGCACCACAGAAATTAGGAGAGCTGCTGTATACTTGTTTCCGCGTTTGATGCGCCTCAGAATTTCCAATTTCAAAATGAGTCCACTTTGACAGCTACCCCACCGAGGACCACTTTGTTTGTTGTTCTCTCTTTCCGAGGCAACGCCGTCGCCGTCGCCGTCGCCGTCGTCGCTGCCGCTTCCCGAACTGACAGTTGCGAGGCCCCGAGGAAAACGATGCGAAAACAACCGGAACTTCTTCGGATTTGAATTGGGTGCAGAAAATACTTTCACCAGCGCACTGGTACACATTCACGTGATATTTTTTTGTACGTTTCTTGCCACACTTTTGCGTGGACACACGGCAAGTCTCGCAGCGATATCTCACGGTGTATGTTCGTAATAAAAGAAAACCAATATCAGAAAACCAACCGTACTCAATTGTATTGATTTCATTTATTATTTGTAGAATTCCATAAGATCTTTATACATTAACAACGAATTTTTCGAGAAACAAGATGCAGTAATGTCTTCCAAAAACCGTTGCCGACATATTTTTCTCGCTTCATTTAAAGCTCTTTCGCTAACGTCGTTCACTAGTCGGCAACTTTCTCACTGGCCTAAAATGTGTATGAGGTGACCAAAAAATGTTTCTGTCAACATTTTTCCGGGACCGTTTTTATGGCTAGAAGAATCCAGAAAAGCGTGTTCGGTAACTTGCAAGACCGATGCAAACACGGAAATAAGTAAAACACGCGGCAAGGTTTTCTCACGTTCTTTAATGATAGTAACAACTGAGAGTAAGCCATCCCATGGCTCACGTCAGCCCTTGGATCATGTCATAAAATAGGAAATAATGGAAGGTGTTAAGCAGAACGGTGACCAAACAGGGTGTCGCGGATTTCAGGTGCCGCCAAACGCAACGCGGGCGCGGCTTTTAAAAGATGAAATTATTCGACGACGGCAGCCATTTGTTGCCGCACGAGCTGGGCGGCGGATCGTCGTAGTCGTCCGACTGCCGCCGATTGCCACCGACACCACCGACGGGCAGAATTTGTGAGGATTTCTTGTCGCGCTGTTCCTCCACCTCCCGGCGGTACAGGAGATTGTCGTTGCGTACTAATTCCTGCAGCCGGGTAGGCAGTTCGTTCAGTTCCGGAAAGCTGGTGTGCACCGTACCGCCGCCCACGCCGCCTATGTCCTCCCCGTAGGTCGCACCGATCGTTTGGCCCTGGGCACTGCTGGCGGTTGCCTGCGCGCCGTCCGTGGCATTGTTCATCACCAGCTGGTAGAACAGAATGTACGGCGTGTTGGGACTTGGTATATTCTGCAGCTCGCTGGTCGAGCATTCGGTCACGTAGTTATCGTTAAACTTAAACCACTTGCCCGTGCCATCCTGGGCGTACGTGTAGTAGTGCCCCGAGTCCATGCTGGTACCGTAGTGCACGACCACCGCGTAGTTGCGATAGTGCAGCTGCCGGCAGTGACCCGATTCGTCCGTCACGGTCAGCGAGATATTCTCATTGTGCAGAATCTTGTTCATCAGCTTCGCGCGCAAGTTGCGGCTCTGATCGTACCGGAAATGTTTTACGGTCAGTATCAGGTTCTGGCGAGCAGGCTCTGCACCGAATGCGTACCGTCACCGGCCGCCGCCAGATCGCTTTCGTCAGGAAACGAGAGGTCCAGCGAGCGGAACGTTTCCATCGTGTGGTTTGTGTTGTCGCAAATCGTACAGAGACAGCCGACGGAAAGCTGCCCTTCGAACGTTTTCTGCACGAGCGTTTTGCCGCTGTTCGGTGCCATCAGGGAGAGCGTGTTGTGCTGCTGCTGTTGCGGTGGCTGCTGTTGCTGCGGAGCGTTTCCATGGAGAAGTTTTTTCTCCTGCTCGTGCAAGCGATCGAGCAGATAGCTTAGAAACTCGGATGAATCCTGCTGGTAACCGGGAGCAAAACCCGGTGGCCGGGTTGATGCAAGAACGGCTCGCGGCGTCAATTCCGGGCGTCGAGAATGTATAAGCAGGGCAAGCAGCTGCTGAATCTCCGAGAACGGTGGCGCATCTATCTGCTTCAGCAAAACTTCAGTGCAAAACCTAAGTGGGCCATGAGAAATGTACATCAGTTGACAGAACGTTTCTAGCATCTATCTGCTTCAGCAAAACTTCAGTGCAAAACCTAAGTGGGCCATGAGAAATGTACATCAGTTGACAGAACGTTTCTTCTTGCTCAGATACTCACTGTTTCGTCATAGCCAACGCTTGTACCACGCTGTTCATGTAGCAGGTGTTGCCAAGATTGACCAACCCTACGCGGGCGTTTGATCGGATCAAGCTATTGTCGACATCCAAGCCATTCTCGTATCTTTCGGAGCAGGCATAGCTCAGGCGACCGTTTTCCTGTTCGAGTGAGTGAGACTTTTTAGTAAGAACTACCGTTGCTTGCAAACATGGCTGCCAGCATCCCTTACCGATTGCAAATCTCCGCACGACTCCAAACAATTGATCACTGGGCCAACCTGTTGTTGGTAATGCGGGAGCGGCATTAGCTCCTTACATTGTTTCAATTTGTCCTTTCGCACGTTCAGAATGCAATTTGTTCTGCCCTTCGCCTGCAACAGTGAGAAAGTAGGGAGGTTTACTTTAAAATGACAGTACCGTTTCGTTTCCGTGTGTTGCTAACTCTTACCAAGAGTCCCTCAACCATTTGTATAACCCAAACGTTTAAATTCGGTGCAAAATTAATCGTACACAGCCAGTCGATGAAAACGGTGAGAATTTTACGGATATGTTCGTCGGACATGTTCTTGGACAGAATCCATGTGACACCTTGCTTCGGGTCCATGAGCGCCAACATGATCGTCGCAAACGGCGAGGGAAGTTTCTTGACGGACAGCGCATCTGCAGTGTACATCTTTTCGAGGCAATCCTTCACCAGATCGCGGAAGGGCTTCCGCTCGACCAGCTGCTGGAACTGCTTCGTAATCGTGTCCGCCAGCGACCGCAGGTTCCGTATGTGCTGTTTGGACGTGGTTACATCGATCTGGTCGGCCACGAGCAGCGGCACGATGTAGTTGCATATTTTCTGGTAATAGGCCTCGTTGAGAAAGTTTGCATCACCATTGTTGACACTCTCCACCAGCAAGTGCTCCAGCAACAATCGCAGCACTGACGCTGAATCACTGCCACCTCCATTCCCGGAGCTTTGGAACGACGATTCGTTTGTGTTTTGGTTGATAGCCATCCGAATGCGCTTTGTTCTTCTCCCCCCGAAACGCGAGAATTACGGAATCACGGGTTCACGGAGACGGGGAAAACTAGTCGCAAATGTGCCACCCAAAAACAATCAATTTGCTGCCTCCGATCACAAGTTTCCTTCTTCTTTGTACGTCACTCTTAAAAATCACTGTTGTGTATTTCTAGAGAAAAGAACCCAGGTAGCCTGACGTCTATAGCCGTCAAAACTAGGAAATACAACGAGCAAGCCAACGAGTAACGCTACCGGTTAAAAGAACCCAGGTAGCCTGACGTCTATAGCCGTCAAAACTAGGAAATACAACGAGCAAGCCAACGAGTAACGCTACCGGTTACAGGAGATTTTTTTACGTTTGTTTGACGTTTTGAGGAAGTTCGAAGCACAATAATTTGAGAGGAGATGCAACCATGTAGAGCGTTTGGTCGTCGATGCTTTAGGAAAATAAGATTATCCTCAGCTGTAAACTTTGAGTCGTAGTAGCGACGTTCGTACGCGCGCGCGCGCGTTTGTGTGTGTGTGTGTGTGTGTGAGCTAATGTTGATTTTTTGTGAAGGACTTGCGAATTGTGTGATTAAATATTTTAAAAAATAACAAACGTTTTAGTCGCCATGTTTAGATACAGACCGACTAGGCGAGATAGATTGATACCGGGGATTGCTTGCAAACAATCCTGTTTCTACAATTACAATAATTATTGCACATTTCTACATTCCAGCTTTCGATGCTTTTATTGATCCGGCACCTGAGTAATGGGAAACTGCATGTATCACTGTGTGCGTGGATTCTGTTGGTAAACAAACCTTTATCGCAACCGTTTTGACAACTGAGATACTGTGCTAAAACACGGTCAAATACACCTCCTCTTCAATCGCTTTGCTGCTAGTATTGTTTGTGTACAAAGCCCGCTCAACAGCAGCACCAGCGCGAGATAAAAGTGAAAGTAGTTTTTGGAGCAAAACAATAATTCCCTCACGATGCTGGCGAACCCCTACAGGCCCGGATGTTGGGCGCCCGTTTCGATGCAGCACAACAATGGTTGCGGAAAAATAAGTAGATATTATCGTGGCTCGGAGCGGCGACACGGCGTTATTTCAGCGGCAGTGGTATGTGTTTTATTTGAAAAGAATAACAGAGAAGGGTTAATTTAAATATTCACGTTCGGCGGATGAATGTGACAAATTTTGAATCAAAATGCACTGTGTAGAACGAGCAAAACAACAGAAAACCAACAGTATTAAGTGTGTTGGTCGAGAGTGGGGGTGGGAGGGACATTGCATTTGATCGTAAAGTGTAACAAGCAGAGAGAGCGAGAGAGATCGAGAGAAAGAGAGAGAGTGGAGATGAAGAGTAAATTCATGATATCGATTCTTCCGAACGCAAGCGTAGTAGAATGTTGGACGAAAATTCGGTTGGGCAGTGTTTGGGTGAGATTTCTAGTCAACGTTACACGGGCTTCTCGTTTCGCCAGCGATTACAAGAGTTGCAAATAATTCCCAACGAAATTAGCAACCTTCTCCTCGTGCTAGAGAAGCGACCGTGTAGCGGCAAGTGCTGTTGATTATCGATAGCTATATATTGAAGCAAGTTTTTGGAGTGGAAAATGTGCGTGTTACATTGAGGTGAACAGAAGTGGAACCAGCGAGACAACAAGCCGCGCTCGTTTCCACCGTTGGATGTGCTGGGCTGCATGCTCCACCACCCATCCGCCCGTCTCGTGTTTGAGGCACGAAATTTGCTTACCGAGCGATTGAGCATCAGTGCCACCGAACGACCACATCCGACTAGCTCGTGAAGGAAAGCAGCTGCTTATTTCTTAGTTTTCGTCTGCCATTGCATTCTCCCGCTGCGCCCAGTCGCGCACTGTAGTGCATTCATTCCGCATCTATGCACAGAGCGCACGGTACCAAGAGAGATGCGAATCGTAGTCGTGCATAGATTTGCACACAGTGTTGCCCATGCACTGGCTTCGATGACGATGATGACGATGATGGTTGCGGCAAAGAAACAGGTAAGAGGGCCAACTTGGTCGTCGGGTGTAGAGAGGGTTGAGGCGCGTTTGGGGGTGTCCGGACGCTGGCGGACGCGGATGCATCTTGAACGGGAAAATATATTTATTTATTTATCTATTTTTTGCTCGGCCCGCTGCGGTGAGAAAAAACCAAATGCTAGTGTTGTTTTTTGTGTACATTTGTAGGAAAATAAGCTACAAAATATACCTTCTGTCGTAATGCGTTCACCTCTTTCATTGTTTGCAGTGCTCTGTAATGCAAATGACGAAAATTTTATCGATCTTTCAATCTAACAAAAAAAACTGATCCAACAACAATTGCATACCAACCATCCAAGGTCCAAAAGCCACGGCCCATGAAGACACGGCCGATTACACAAACCGAGCGAAATTAACCAAAACTAGCACCATATAGTTAGGGTATCCGGATTCTCACGATTATCCAACGATCTTCACCTCAGCGTTGGGTAACCGTCGCGCCGCTTCAACAATGTACTAAGATGCGCCAGAGCGCCTGAGTGAAAGGTTGTGGCATGGCTGCTGGCGCGCACGCTGGCAATTCAATTGAACTCAGGAGATGGGTTGTCTTCAGTTTCGAGTGCATACCATTTGGATTCACCAGCAGATGAAAATGAAAGGCTAATCGTAGTAACTTTGCGAGGTGCGCAAGCATTAGTAGATATGGTACATATTCAACAAGGAAGTGAAAGTATTGTAATACGTGCATCTAAAACTGGCACTTGTGTAAACAACCTAAGAGTATGGGATGCTGGTAACTTGAAAATAATCGTAAACATAAGATTACCATAAGGTTATATAGACTCTTGCAATATATACACAAATATTATTTTGATAGTTGGGTTCAATTTGAAATTACTCAGATATTGTGCAGTTTGGTTCAAGTTCAATTTAATAAAAATGAGAAGTCAACTATCGATGTTAATAATACTTTGAAACGATATTTTACATGGGATTTTATTACGCAAACAATTTCAATATAGTCGTAATAAAATTATCCAATTCCTACCGAAAACTTTTTCCTTCTTAGCCCCACACACTTAGAACCATAATGCATGAAAGCAGAGGTGTGTTTTCACTCCATTTATTCCTACCTTGAGCTCTCAAATGTGCCTTTCAATTTTCATGAAGGAAGGTACATACAGCATCAATGATGCTGCTGCCACCGTACTGTTGTGCGGATTGATTGAACAGCAAGGGCACGTAACGATCTGTTTCTCAACCGTGCTGAAACAGTGATGCTCCAGCAATTCTTCATGTTTGCCTGTCTTCATGGTTGTGCGAGCAACTGGCGATTAATCTTTGTCTTCTTCTTCTCCTTGAAGGCGCTGCAATTAACTAGTCTAGTTCATCTACTAAACGATGCTTGAATCACGACTGGAGAGATCTCGGATCAACCGATCGTGTGATAATGGTCGATAATATCCATTTGCAGTAGTTGTTTCGAATATGCTGAAGCAAAAGTGGTTTGAAAACCAAAACCAAGTGAAGCACAATATTCAAGGAGCGTACCGGAAACCTTCAAACATAGTTATCTCGTATGTGTTTCAACTGTAAACACAATCAATGTAAGGTCACGGATGTTTTATAATGATATTGCTGATTGCTCTAAAACATGGTTTCAGTATCATTAGCTATAGCATTGCAGCATGCCATGCAAAGTATGATTTGCTTATTTTATTCATTCATTCTCTCGGAAGTTGGAATGTCCGAATCCATGCGTAACTCCTTACTGATTGATTCGCAAATATTGAATCAAGTTTCTGGATGTTGTAAAATAATTGCTCTACTTTCTTTTTACTATGAGTCTAGTCTTTCGTGTGGCATTTTTCGTTTCGCATGATTAATTTTGCACATGCAATTTATTCTTGGTATTACGAAGCGTTTATGTCTACAGACATGCTTGTGGCTGTGAATTAAGACACCAAGAAATCTCATGGTTTGGAACCGCACAAAACAATTAAGAAGAGTGATGTTTAATTTGGAAGTAATTAGATTTCAGCATGCCACACATAACTTTAAAAGACTACGGTTGGTCGTTTTGTCCAAATAAGGCGATTTTCGTTACGTGTGGTTCCTTTAATACAACTTCTGGGGGAAAAAAATGTAAAAAAATATACGAAAAGCGACAAATTCGGACAACCCTGATCGTACCATCATATCATCGTTACGGCGGCTCTAGACGACCACTTAAGAGCTCGCGCCGCGAGCCGCGAGATACGATTTTGTACTAAAACAGCTGTCATTCAACATGGTTTTAATACAATTTCTCGCGGCTTGCTGTCAAACCCAGGATGTCGCGGAGTTGTAAATTTTCACAACGGCGCGACCCTAGCGAAGCGCGAGCTATCATCCTAGTAGTGAAATTGCATATATGTATTTACAACTTACGGCGGCTCTAGACGACCACTTTAGAGCTCGCGCCGCATCGTACTACTTTTCTGTTTCGAACATTTGAAAAGACATTGGAAATGTTTCGAGATAAGTTAATTTGTTGAAGTCATTTATAATTATTTTTAAAGTACGTTTCATCGACCTCTAGTATTAGGAGCACATTTTAAACGACTTCTTTAAACGTCTTATAATATATTCCTGTAACTGTTTTACAAAATTTGCGAAAAACTAAATTTTGTATATTTTGAGTGTTTGTATTTTAGATCAAATGTTGATCACATGTGTACTTTAATTATTTTACAATGCTGAATAAAATAACCTTTCGTCCCATGTATACATATTGCTGTTCCAACATCTGTAATGATCTAATGAGTATGGAAAACAACAGTTTACTAACGTGTATCATATGCCATCTCTTTTTTGCAGTAATCAAGCCAGCAATCTCCTCGTAAAAGGTACATCAAATGTCACCCTCGTCTCCCAACACTGGCTAAGCCAATCGAGGGAAGAATGGACCATAGAAGTATCGGCACCAAAGCACGCGATTAAGCAGTTAGTTGACCGCAAATCCGGAAGCATCCACAACGCAGTCTGTTGACGCGGCAAACCGTTGGATGATATCCTTGTGCCGATCGATGCGTTCGATTGTTCTGCATTCGGGGCTGCTGAATCGTACTACACAAGCGCTATGAGACGTAATGTGAAAGTGTTTGGTGTTATTTCCATCACCTGGATCGTGGTGGTCATCTACTACTTCCAGGGCGACTACTACCATAACGATGGAAATCGAGCGCTGCGGTTGCGCAGCAGCAAGGCGAAGCACTCCGTGTCCGATCACTACAGTGCAGGAGGCGCACATGAAGCGCTGACGCACCGGGACAACGAACAGTTGAGCCTA
>KZ072607.1:117086-128579 GCA_002091845.1 Anopheles cracens
AGAATCAGTACTTCTGTGATCGTTGCCGGCAGCTGCGCGACTGCGAGCGTTCCGTGACGGTGACGGTTCCGCCCCAGAACCTGATACTGACCGTAAAACATTTCCGGTACGATCAGAGCCGCAACTTGCGCGCGAAGCTGATGAACAAGATTCTGCACAATGAGAATATCTCGCTGACCGTGACGGACGAATCGGGTCACTGCCGGCAGCTGCACTATCGCAACTACGCGGTGGTCGTGCACTACGGTACCAGCATGGACTCGGGGCACTACTACACGTACGCCCAGGATGGCACGGGCAAGTGGTTTAAGTTTAACGATAACTACGTGACCGAATGCTCGACCAGCGAGCTGCAGAATATACCAAGTCCCAACACGCCGTACATTCTGTTCTACCAGCTGGTGATGAACAATGCCACGGACGGCGCGCAGGCAACCGCCAGCAGTGCCCAGGGCCAAACGATCGGTGCGACCTACGGGGAGGACATAGGCGGCGTGGGCGGCGGTACGGTGCACACCAGCTTTCCGGAACTGAACGAACTGCCTACCCGGCTGCAGGAATTAGTACGCAACGACAATCTCCTGTACCGCCGGGAGGTGGAGGAACAGCGCGACAAGAAATCCTCACAAATTCTGCCCGTCGGTGGTGTCGGTGGCAATCGGCGGCAGTCGGACGACTACGACGATCCGCCGCCCAGCTCGTGCGGCAACAAATGGCTGCCGTCGTCGAATAATTTCATCTTTTAAAAGCCGCGCCCGCGTTGCGTTTGGCGGCACCTGAAATCCGCGACACCCTGTTTGGTCACCGTTCTGCTTAACACCTTCCATTATTTCCTATTTTATGACATGATCCAAGGGCTGACGTGAGCCATGGGATGGCTTACTCTCAGTTGTTACTATCATTAAAGAACGTGAGAAAACCTTGCCGCGTGTTTTACTTATTTCCGTGTTTGCATCGGTCTTGCAAGTTACCGAACACGCTTTTCTGGATTCTTCTAGCCATAAAAACGGTCCCGGAAAAATGTTGACAGAAACATTTTTTGGTCACCTCATACACATTTTAGGCCAGTGAGAAAGTTGCCGACTAGTGAACGACGTTAGCGAAAGAGCTTTAAATGAAGCGAGAAAAATATGTCGGCAACGGTTTTTGGAAGACATTACTGCATCTTGTTTCTCGAAAAATTCGTTGTTAATGTATAAAGATCTTATGGAATTCTACAAATAATAAATGAAATCAATACAATTGAGTACGGTTGGTTTTCTGATATTGGTTTTCTTTTATTACGAACATACACCGTGAGATATCGCTGCGAGACTTGCCGTGTGTCCACGCAAAAGTGTGGCAAGAAACGTACAAAAAAATATCACGTGAATGTGTACCAGTGCGCTGGTGAAAGTATTTTCTGCACCCAATTCAAATCCGAAGAAGTTCCGGTTGTTTTCGCATCGTTTTCCTCGGGGCCTCGCAACTGTCAGTTCGGGAAGCGGCAGCGACGACGGCGACGGCGACGGCGACGGCGTTGCCTCGGAAAGAGAGAACAACAAACAAAGTGGTCCTCGGTGGGGTAGCTGTCAAAGTGGACTCATTTTGAAATTGGAAATTCTGAGGCGCATCAAACGCGGAAACAAGTATACAGCAGCTCTCCTAATTTCTGTGGTGCACCTGCGACGTAAACGGATGCCGAAACGGCTTATCTGGAGCTGGTGCAGTTGTTGCGGTCGTTGCAGTTGTAGCTGGTGCGCTGTGTGTGCCTGCGTATTTTTTGTTGTTGGCTCCGTTCGCTCTTTTCCCTGCACCCAGGCACACTGCAGTCTCCTTTGGCAAACGTGACGTGGGTGCACGTTGAACACGGTTTCCAAGGATTCTTAGTTGGCAGGAAAATTGGACGCGTACAGTGGGTGGAAGAAAAAAATTGTGCCACACGTTTTACCATGGGCAAATCGTCGCACGCTCCCGTGGATCCCGATAGTAGCGGTGATCGCATAACAGCTCGCGTTGGATCACGCACGAAGGTAATAATCACAACAACAACGTTTTTAGCTTATCGTACTTTTTTTTATCGTCCCGAATGAGACCCCCATCTCATAGCATCTGTTTTTTTTGTGTGAATTTATTTTTTAAATACACAGAAAGCAAAAGTCGTGTTCGATCCGTCCGACCATCATGTGCCTCGAAAACGAAACCGTCGCGGTGAGAATGAGTGCGCAGTCACAGGAGCACCGAAACCAGAATCGAACCGAACGGCTACACCATCCTCATCGTCCTCGAACGATAGTCTAGGCAATAATAATCATGTGCAGCTCTCCGCAGCAGCGTCAGCAGCAGTCGTAGCATTAGGTGGCCAGCGTGGTACAACACCGACGACATCGCTCCGTTGCTGTCAGAAATGTGGCCGAAGTGGCCCAGGGCGAATGCCGCGGAAAGCCCCTATTGCACCCTGGACGTGTTCAAGTTGTCTAACCGGCAAGACCGACAGCACCAGCAGTAGGCAGATCGGCAATAAACAATTGCCGTCCCGAAATCGGAGGCAATCCGGCAGCGATCGAACCGAAGCCGAAGAGGATGACGACGATGAGAATGACGACGACGGCGAAGAAGAGGACGACGAGGAGGAAGACAATAAACAGCAGCACGATTTCGCCGGATTCAGCGAGACGGAACTCGGCGGCCACGGGCACGTGAAGGATTCCGCCGCCGACGATCGGTTGACCGTGCCGATCAAGCTCGAGCACGATGCGGACAGTGACGAAGGGCAGGGCGAGTCCCGTAAGCATGCCGACACCAAGCGGGTAAAAGCCTACCAGAGCGATGGTGAGGGCGACGATGCAACGGCAAAAGAGATTCGCCACTGGTCCTGCGACGACGTTTGCCGGTACTTTGGTCGGTACTGCAAGGCATGGGCAGACCTTTTCCACGAACAGGTAGGCACCGGCGGTCCGCACCGCGTCACGTTGTGAGGCTTTATGCTACAATTCCGCGTCTTGCCATTACAGGAAATCGACGGTCCGTCGTTACTGCTGATGCGAAGGGGTGATGTACTTTCGAGATTTGGGCTGAAGCTGGGCCCGGCAATGGAGCTGTACCAGCGGATTGTGGCCCTTCAAAATGGCGACCGGGATGTGGTGGACGTTCGGCTGACTTGGATATAGTGTGGAACAAAACAACATCGCAAGACAGGTGGAATCATTCTTGTTTCAAGCAACGCCAGCCGGGCATTGCTAATTGTGGTTATGGTGTGTTTGATCACTGATCGTGAGGTTCGTGTCGTAGCAGCGTTCGTGAATACTGTTTAAAAAGTGCATGTAAGAAAATAAATTAGGTTTATTTTAGATTTAATCCTACTGCTTCCCTTATGGGGAAGGAAATTAAGAATAAATAATGATACAAACAAACACACACAGAAGAGTCGCAAGAGTCAGAACGTAAACTTATGTGGGAACTCCATATCGGGAGTCGTCCTTTATCATGCAGCTTTTAAACATAAAACATCCTTGTATATGGTATATAATAACGAATAAAGCTGTTCTTTACGCCGTGAGCATATCACGCGCGATTGTTTATGTTTTTATCGTGCGCTTCCTACCGCGCTAAAATGAGCGCTTGCAGCGCATTAATAGTTGTGTACAGTGAAATTTATGCTGGTTCTCTTCTACTTTTTCTTAAAACACGGATTGACATGGCCACAATTCCTTCAATATGTTTATGATCGAATGTTTGCAGCCCCCGTTTGCTTATCATAGCAACGGTTAGATGCAAAGAACGGACCGTTGTTCGCTTCGGCGTTGTAACAACATTACGACAGCAAACAAAAAATACGTTGACAATTTTTCTGTCTAACTGCTCTCAAACTATTTAGTCGATTTCAACCAATTCCCGAAAGCGCAGCAACGTGTTTCGCATGCTTCACGGTAATGCTACGCATGCTACGAGAAATGAAAAATAGTTGAAAGACAACGCCAACCAATCAGTTCTATGCACTGTTTTTTCACATATCGTCATCAAAACTGTGCAGGTTTTTTTTGTCGCACGCAAAATACGAAGAATACTCTCGACACAAACTCATCTCTCCAGAAGCGTGTCTCTCTGCGATTTCTCATGAATATCTTCATACTATCATCTCCAGCTGCAAGTTTCTGCGCAGGTACCTCTCTATGTTTTCTATCGTTAATAAACGATTGAAATAGCAAAAAAAACCCACACACTTCCTGTGGAAAGTCCATTGTAGCAATTACTGAAATTTTACTGTGAGCTTAGCAGCTATTTTTCGTTAGTTTCTGTATTGTTGTTAACAACATTATCCCTTTCGCACAACAATTTCTAACCAGCCCAGCCACCTTGCGAGGGAAAATGCCAGGGAATGTTCCTGTGCCAAACCAAAGTGATAGTAAAGACGCAGTAAAAAATAGCTTATCCGACGAGGCGTTATTTTAATGGCACAAACCCAGTTTCGCCAGGAAACAAACGCGTCATATTCTGGTGTAAGTATCGGCACATGGCGCTACCCTTCTTCGGTTGCATTTTATCGTATTTCTGCGTACTTTTGCGCGCCGTGATGCGACCTAGTCCGACAGGTGGTAGACTTTGTGCTGCAGCATCCAAGCAGTCTGGGAGGCAATCCTTCCGTTTTGCAGTCAGTATCACACACATCCAAAAAAGTAAACAATCAAAATGGCCGTCGGGAGAGTGGCAGGCACGGGAAACATTGGGTACTCTTCGAACTACCGCACAGGAGGTGAGTGCATAGGACGTTAATAGTAGTTACTTGCATTAAAATAGCCATCATGTATGTTACTTACTTGCGTTGCGATTATCTGTCTTTTTAACTTCTCAATCTCCAGGGCGATCGTATCATGGAGGAATAAATGAAGAAATCATATGGATCAGTATTGGGATGGCGGTCACCATCGCAATACTAATCACATTGGCATTGATTTATCTCGCCTACGAAAAATGTCAAAAACGACGCCAACGCTACATACAGGCGTGAAAAACCGAAACCCAAGAACCATCCAAATCCTCGATATCATCGGCGGGCATGATGTAACCCGCAACAGTAATCTCATCCAGACAGACCACCAAAACTTAGCAATGATTAATTGGGAGAGTGGAGTAAAAACATACACGCACAACCAACACACATAGCAATTCTCTACCACCACTAATGGACCAAACTAATTAAAAGAATGCCTCTTTAGGGAAGCACTTAAATGAAAGCGTAAGTGTAAGCATACAAATTTAAATGCAGAAGCGTAGCTATAAACCCCCAGCGGGAGCGATTAAATCAAACGAAATCTAATACCAAACACTTTTTAAAAGCTATATACATGCATTTATATATACTCAACGACTCACGGAAATAAGGATTTTTTCGGTGAGTTTAAACCCCACGAAACCCCTACGTTTGTAGCTGGATGACTGCATAGAGGATTTTTGCACCGATTATAGGCGTTACCGTTAACGAAAGCGTACATTTATACATGTTTTGTCGTGCCGTTGTGAGCCGAATGGAAATGAAAGATGCTGCGGTCGCAGCACACAGGAACAAACACAAAAGCCACCAAGCAACAAAAGTTGAGTCGATGAAAGTGTACTAAGGAATAAAATCAAAGTTTTTTTTTAATTTTTACTGAACGTAGTGCGGTTTTATGTGCCAACTTAGCTGCCTATTGCTCCGAGGTAATGGGAATACCCGACCCTCTAGTGTGGACGTTTTGAGCCCGCACGAACATAGCCACACTAACACTAATTGTTACTCCATGTTCGGACGCTGTTATAGCAGCGTAGTTCCACACTGTTTCTGTCCATCGTCCACCAAAATTGTTACAATTGCACTCTAAAGGCGGGCAGGCTGATTGCGAACGCGCCGTAGCACCGTAGACAGTTTACCCGCAGCAGACAGCTTAGCTGTCCCTACATACATGCCAAGGAAGGAAAGCGTTTACCGATGCACCTGAGATATACGCCGAATGCAGATGGGTTTGCAGAAGAATTGAAAAGACACCAACAAATGAAACTTTTTCCCGACCCGTTACCTCCCTCCTGTTTCCTTATTCTAGCCTGACCTCGCCTATTCACGTTCTATGTGGAACAATTTTAGCTGAAATAAGTGTTTTATTTTTTAACGATATTTATCCCGAGCAAAGGCGCCGCAACCCCAATATAACAAAATACAGGAAGAAAATGATGAATAAAGCGAATGTAGAACTACAATCTATGGCCACTTGTTACTAAGATGGGGAAGGAATTACCGGTGCCGGGACGTAGCCAGAAGTAACACTGGTCGGCATCATCGGTGGCCTGCTTTGGCTGGCACCGTTTCTCTCCGCCTGTGACATCATAAGCGTTTGGGGGGAACTTTCCTTGCCATGGTTTGTATTCCCGAACGACGGCGGGTCCATGCCGTTTGGAGGCGATCTGCTACTGTGTCGATCCTGCGACTGGCTATTTTCTATCGATTCCGTAGCTTCATCGCTAAACTGAATATTGAAAGGGAGAAAGTCATACAAAGTGCTAGTAGTTTACGTGGCGGCAACAAATACCACACTTACCCCATGCAGGTCTTGTCGTTCTGCTTCCTGATCGTAAAAGCTGGTACTATCGTCCTCGCAGCAGCCACTGTTACTACAATAGTCCGCCGACGAACGCTGATCGTGACCGCTCAAGTCTGCTATGCTACCTGATGATGATGACGATGGCAGCAGGCACTGATTCTGTTCCTTGCTGTAACTCGCCTCCTTAGTGGAGCCACCACCTGTGATGATGTGATCGTCTCGGTGATGCTCCGCAAAGATGATACCGCCCGGTCCAATCACGGTGTTGAAACTAGGTTTGCCCGAGAACGTGATGTCATTCAGACCGTCGGGAATGATCACTTTCACTTGCCACACATGCTTCACTCGTATGTACGAATAACTGACAACGACAAAGCATATCATGATGATACAGGCGAAAACCAGTGGCAGCAGCGCATTCTTGTTGTCCGTCGTGCACCAGTGCGCCAGCGGTTCCGACCATGGACCATGGTGCAGCCGTATCACTGCCGGCGGCGCTTCAGCGAATTCGTTCGGTCGCTGTAAAGCGTCGTACGTTCCGCACTCGCGACTGTCGGCCACGAAGTTCGTCAGCTCGGGCCAAAGTTGCTTCAATCTCTTCCAACGGTCGCTGCACGACAGCTCCTCGAAGTCGGCTTGCTCTGGCCCCGTGATGTCCACGTTTACCGCACGCACAAGAAACTCGTACTTGGAGCTGTCACGATTCTGGCAGATTGCTTCCCGCAGTTGACACTCCGTTTTGCGTTGGTGGTAGATGACCGTTTGCTGAGTTTTTACAGTCACGATTCTGGCAGATTGCTTCCCGCAGTTGACACTCCGTTTTGCGTTGGTGGTAGATGACCGTTTGCTGAGTTTTTACTTGCAGTTCATAGAACTCTATACACCCAGCAGGCTTCGGCGGCACGTTCCAGCTGATCGTTAGCTTTGAATCATTCGAGCTGTTGGTACTCGGCTGGCCGATCGCTTGCGGGTTTCCCACCAACGTTCGCACGCGCACCGGTAAGCTGACGTTCGAAAAGCCAATCGTTAGTGCGCGCACCGCAATGGTGTACTCGGTGAACGAGTCCAGGTTCGTGAGCGTTTGTTCCACCTTTGTGTCCAGTTCCTCGACGTTGTACTTTATCGTTAGGTTGTTGTAGAGAATCTCGTAACTCATTTTACCACCATTTATGTGTTCCGGAGGTTGCCAGTACAGGGATACGGTGCTGTTCGTTACATCGCGTAGCGTTAGGTTTCGCGGCGGAGATGGAGCTGTATTGAAAATAAACGAAGCACCATTGTTATCTCTTGTTCTGGTCTAATCAACGAAAATAAACATTGGATTGGAAAACATGTTGTTACTTGTTATTGTACAACTTACCTGCTTCTCTCGTCGTATTAACCAACGGATCGCTGCGGGGCCCAACATGCGTCTCGGAATACATGACAATTTCAATTTTGTACGTGACGTACGGTTTCAAGTTTTCCAATCGACAGTGGTGTTGATTTTTATCAGTGACATTCACGGTCAGTTCCGGTTCCTTGCAGTCGAGCTTGCGCGGCGTTGTAATTGGACAGTAGTAGATGACGTATCCAGTGTGGGCCACATCACCACATTCGGTTTTCCATTTCAGATTTATGTACGTCGACAGCATCTCGGTGATCCAGATAGTTTTCAGCTTACCGATGTCGGTCTTGTGTGTAGCTGTGCACGCCGCCCACACCATTCCCGACGACAATTGCCGGGAGTTGGCTGCGACAGCAAAATTGAGCGTTGATCCGGCATCGCTCAGCACGAAGGTTGTCTGGGCCGGGGCGACTGTTGTAAAGTTGATCGAACCGTTACAGTCGTTGGGAGAGTTGCTGGTCGTGTTGCACCAGAACACTGTGTAGCTGGTAATCGGAGAGTGACTACGCGCCGGTGGTTTCCAGGATAGCGTGAACTTGCCCGAATCCGAGAGCAACTTGTCGATTAGGGGTTTGTCTAGGCGATGGCGACGGCTCGGTACAAATACCTCACTACTGCGGTCCGAGATACCCTCGCTATTGGCACTGCGTATTACGAATGTGTAGTTCATGTCCCTTATATGGTGACGGTCGATCATGCTTCCGGAAGCATTCAAGTAATCCCTGTATAAGGAAGAACAATGTTACTGTCTTAGAATCAAATTTATTGTGAAGAGTTTATCAAACAAGGTTAAATATGTAGATTCGTCCTTATTGCCGTCCATACGTGTTGAACGTCTTTGTTGGCCTGACGCCGGACGTCGGAGTTACGTGCATTAATGTTCTTTCTCGGTATGGTAGCAGGAAATAAGTGGAAAATAGGGAGCCGTTTATCCGAATTTAGAATCTGTTTTTCCATAAAATGGAATTAGCTTCTTCGAAATTGGACTCAGTATGCTCCAAATTGTGCAGCTTGTTGTTGCACGATTGCTTGATTCCCCATGGTTTGCAGCCATGGTTTGCCTGTCAGCTGGCTAGTAGGATGAATAGTTCATCTACTACCTGCAACTTCTGTTCCCTGTAGGAAACTCTACAGCAAAATTTAGCGAGCTGTTCGAGAGCCTCTCTTTCGCGGAGGATTCTGTAATAAGCAATCCAACACATCGTACCCGGTATTACTTATTCGTTCCTCTCTCCAAGAACATTAAGTAATTCAAGTGATTGGGCTACCGTGTCATTATCTCCGTTTGTTTGCTGAGTATATCTATCATCCAAATCGTTGAAAACAATTGTTGTGAATGATATCAATATCTTTCAAAATTATTTGTAGTACCTCGCTGTAAGTTTATCTCTTTTCGTTGCTGTATGCAACAAATTTCTATCAATTACTGGTAATTTCTGCGTATGAGAGATAGATTTACAAGACTTCAAAGAGTTCGAATCGTTCTTTAGTCTTTTTTTCAAATGAAGAATGGCCTCCATTTTTATTGAATACATCGGTTATATGGTACAGCGCAACAAGCGCAGCAAGAAATAAAGACGACATTTACACAAGACGACATTACAAACATACGTACATTACACCTAGTGTATACTGCAAGCCGTACGAGCCTACTAGAACCAAACAGTTTACAACAACAACAAAAAACTGTTCCAAACAAATACTACACAATGTTTTCTTCTGTTTTAGTTCAACAACCAATTTAGTGCTCCGCCTTACACATCCGGATCAAAAAATAACTTGATAACTTGATAATAAACCATGATACTTACATAATTCTGCCGTCCGATCCGACCATGGTGATGTTGTAATAGAACCCGCTGCGTGCATTGTGCTGCCAGTTTTCGAGTTCCCGCCAGTAAACAAACAAGTGGTGTTCGTTCGAATTCTCAAAACCACCGATCGCCACATCCGGCGGCACGTCGGGTTTGCGGGAGAGCGTTTGGAACAGGCAGCTGGCGTGGTTCGACCACATGTCCTCACCTTCCTCCGTCGAGTTTGTCCGCATCCTGATGCGTACGTCGTACGAGGTGGCTGCATACGGAAGTTGCCGCAGGGGAAGCGTAAACTCCCGCCGGTTAAGTCTCAGGCCGTCGTTGCTCACCGTGCGCCACACGTTGTTGTCGAAGATAGTCAAGAGTTTGACTTCGCTAATAAAGTTGCGCTGGAAGCTGTCGTACTTGTACCACTGGTTCCACTTAAGTACTGCGCTGTGCGACGTGATATCCTCGATAATACAGTCGATCGGCTGATGAGGGACGACCACGTCGAAATGGTTGATGACGAACCGTTGGCTCAACGAGCCCAGTTGGTTTCTTGAGGTAAGTACGAAATAGTAATACTCATTCACATGCCTGTAACCCGAATCCGCGTCGATGATGCATCTCGTTTGATTCGTGTGATTATCGGTGTCTAGCTTGCAGGAGAAATTCTGATTGAAGGGCGAAAAATGAAACACCAACTCGTACGTCGTGGTCATCGAGTTCGGATCCGGTGTAAAGGTGCACACCATATGCTTGTCCCAGAGTGGCGCACGGCACTTGAAATCTTTCACTTCTCGCGGCTTGTGACCGATGTAGACACTGCGGATGGCGACACCTTTCGTATCGTTCACCTTGCATGTGTATGCATAGTTTGTTTGTGGTTCAGCCCGCTCGACCGTCAGCTCAATAGTGGAAGCATTCAGTATCTAACGGAAAGGCAAACAATGTGTTACGCACATTCGATATAGCTGGCGGCGTGCGTGCCTTTCTCGAACCTACCTTCACTTGTTCGCGCGGGACCGGCACATCTCCCAGATAGAACATGAGATTGCTGCTATTTAGCCCGCGTGCATCTCGCGAGTGCATATTAAGTGTGCATTGCAACGAGAACGAATCATTTACCTCACGATAAATTGGCTCATACGGGAATATCCCTAAGGAATCGCGATGGAACAGGCGTTAGCTCAAAAATGTGTGTGCAAAATCCCAACCCATCTAAAGCCACATATACTTACATCCCAGTGCTGAAATCTGGCTCACACAGCACATCCAGCAAGCAAATACTATAAACGCTGTTCGATTCATGGTGGTTCAGCGCTGAAAAAGGAAAAAAATAGATTATATGTGTGCACACGAACGTTTGTTATTGTAAACTTACGAAAATACAATAGCATCAATCTTTTTTTTGCGAATGTAAGCAATGGTATAATATTGAATAATCCATTGGGGCTTGCACAACGTTTAACACGAAATAAAAGTATACAACTATGCCATGCGCGACGATCTTAAATTGAATGCAGGCACATGGTTATCTGTAACGGATCAAGTCCGCAAAGCGTCAGATGCAGATGATAAGCATTGGCGGCCAAATATTTACTTTTCACAATTTCCAGAAACAAAGCTATTTGTGAGATTAAATACGCTTTTGCTGCGCTGTTTAGAGAACGTACCAGAAACGTTTTTGCACACAGTTATCAGCATTCAGATTGTATAGTTGTTATTTTCGAACCAGGACCGGTACCACAATTCCATC
>KZ072607.1:143823-154244 GCA_002091845.1 Anopheles cracens
TTATCGGATTGCAGCACGCAAATCGAATTTCACAGTGGTGGAAAGTGATAAAATTCTATCGGAAGCAGCGGTGCCGCGTTGTTCGAAAAGGGTATGACGAGGTTGTTGATCCGCTGCATCTCGTACAGAGGCATTACGACACGAGAGCACGGATCGTCGCTCTAGGTGGATCCATACGCGGACACCCGTCTGCGTCAGCGCTGGGCGAATTTGAAGATTAATTACGCTATTTTTCGTACTTGCCGTTTCGATTAGGTGTGTGGATCCCGGAGCGTGGGAAGTTTTCTGGTGCAGAAGAAATTGTCCAGCACACCCATTGTGCGTTTTTCGTGGTTGAGTGCGCGTGTGTGCATGTGTGTGCGTGCGTGTGTTTGTATATTTGACGCGTGTGTCGATTTTTTCGGCCCTTCCTCTTGTGCGTGAACAACGGCAGCGGTGTAGAGTGTAAGCGCAAGTTCCTCCACCCTTCTGTCCAGTGGCGCTGGTGGCAACGAAGAGCGCAGCGAAAAAAGTGACTCCTGGTCATCGGCTTGAGAAAGAAAGGACGGAATTAGAGCGAACTCCGTACGCAGTGGACGCGTGTTGACGTCAGGCAGGATATCTGAAAGGATAACGTGTAGCTAAAACATGGCTGGCCAAACGATCAATGACAGGTTGCTGGCTGCGCGGCACAGCCTTGCCGGACAAGGACTGGCCAAATCCGTGTGCAAGGCCACGACTGAAGAAATGATTGGGCCGAAGAAAAAGCATCTCGACTGTAAGTATTGTGAAGCCCGTGATGGCGGATTCCGCATCATCGACCGCGATAGAACGAGCAACGTAGTATCTGGTCTCCGTCCGCAAACGATGGTGGTCTCACGCAAGTTTGGTCCACGCAAGATTACATAGCAGGTGAAAGAGAGCTAGAGAGTGAGAGATACGGCGGCAGCGAGAAGAAAGAGAAAGGAACCGAGAGCACATAGCGAATGGGGCGCGGACGGAGGAAGGTGTACCCTTGGCCCCGATGATTTCGGTTGCGTCTTATTGACATTTGGTGCCCTCGAACCTCTCGCAAGAAATCTCATTTTTTGCACTCATCATTGGCTCTGCTATCGAGAGACAACGTACAACGAACCTCCAGCAACAGCATACGTCCTTTCTTGCATCGTCTTCTACGTCCTTGCTTGCATCAGACCTGCCTACCACGCGGGCGCGTACTATCAACAGTGCAGGAATGTTGAGTAATCGGTTTGAAAATGCAATTCTATTCGGCCTACAGGCGCTGCACCGCACTGTAAAGCGTGGCTGTTTTGCGACCGCGGTAGATGTGTATTTCAGTGCCCATCGGGCAGGCTCTGGAGTGGGATTTTGTTTGCTAGAACCAACTGCGGTTGTAGATAGGAGAGGGAAATAAAATAGCCAGAAAGATAGCAGAACTTCTACCAGTACCAAGAGCGGTAGTAGGAGGAACCAGAACGCTAGGGCATGCACCAACAACGGCTGTATCCTCCCTCTGCATGATAACGATAAATATGGTCTGATGCGAATGTCAACGTCCCACTCCTTGTCTGGCAATGTATGTGGTTTTATGTTCCATGGAAGTGGTTTTTACTTGTCGTTGCTGCTGCTTCTGGGGACGACTCGACTAGAAATTCGTAAAGTGTCCAACGGCAATCTCTCGTTTGCGGACTGCGTTGCCATGCCCTCAGCTAGCACATGTTTCTAAATGCGTTCCGTTTCTTCCGCCCTCTTTCCGCAACGTAGATTTGGTACACTGCACCAACGAACCGAACGTATCGATCCCCCATTTAGCGACGCTGCTGATCGAACGGTCTCAGAATGCCAACTGGGTCGTGGTGTACAAAGCCCTTATCACAACCCATCATATGCTGGCGTATGGAAACGAGGTAACCAGTAGGCCGATCAAACCTTTCCGGAACATATCTCGGGTGGAACTAAAGCATCTTCTTCTCCCGATTATTTTAGAGATTCATACAATATTTGGCTTCGAGCAATTCGTCCTTCCAATTGAACAACTTCCTCGACAAGGGCGGCGTACAAGGTAGATATTCACAACACATCAAACGACACGCCGCACGAAAACAAACCGAACAACAAAATCTCATGCTCGTACACTAAAACCACTCACCATCCGGACGCTAATTGGCATTGACATAAAACATCGAACCCGAAAACAACACTCTATTAACTAGTGTAATGTTACGTCTCTTGCTCCTAGAACTAACCATATCTATCCTTCATTGTTGTTTTAACTCGTTGCTAAACCAAAAACCTTAGGTGCTGTCGGTGCTCGCATGGGTAAGTAGTAGCTCTTAATTATTTCTAACCGTCCGACAAGCATCCCACTGTTATCGGTTGATAATAATGTCCAAACAATGCCCAAAGAAATGGAAAGCATTCCCTGTTAACATAGAGCATAAGCTGTCTAATCTGGCACGGTAGCATACGGCGTAAAATGAATAGCCTGTAGTAGTATTGCACTCTGTGTCCTGTGATATGTTGCAAACCAATAACATCGACCACGTTAAACTAAACACTAACAATAATCAATAAGAACAACTAGCCAACAGTACGATAATGCAACCAGCTTCTTTAACACGTATGCAGAAAGTGCATTAATTCGATTAGCTAAAGTTTGCGTTTAGCTAAAGTTGCCGTTCGGGACTATTTCCGGCAATCAACATGTTCAATTTGTTTAAAATATTATTTAGCCTGTGTTTTAACACCGACACCCACTCGAAAAGGCCAAAAATTCACGTTAAACGCATAGATTGTGTGTTGAGTAAATGTAAATGGAATGCTCAATTTACCTACGATCAACTTTTTCGAAATCAGTGTTAATGTTACATATCGGTTGTTTCAATTATTTGTGGTAAAAACGATAGCGATCATAGGTAAAATGTATCGTTTGAAATTGGCCACCATGACTGAGCGGCGCTATTTTTTAACCGGCTTATCATTCTTGGCTGGATACGCAATGAAAAAAAAACATTTTAATTTGTCTATTCTATTTGTGTATTCTGAATTTTAGTGACACATGATTACAGATTCTCAATGTTTATATATTTGCTGTTGATTAAATAAAATGGTGGAGCTAAGAATGGTTTCTGTAATATGCCATAGTGTGATAGTTTATTTAAAATACCAGTTTTACAGCTTGCCGGTGGTCTTTTCCACCATTTTTATTAGGGCTTCTTTTGTTTTAATGGGATATTCAAATCGAACGATCGAATCACTCGGGAACGTGATTCGTTCAACGTAGTGCACATGTAGCTTCATGGCCGTATTTCTCCATCTCGATCATTTAGGTTACGACATGTCCCCATTCATACGGCGCTACGCAAAGTATCTCAATGAGAAGGCCCTATCGTACCGTACGGTGGCTTTCGATTTCTGTAAAATGAAGCGTGGCAAAGAGGAAGGCTCTCTGCGCGTCATGCACGCAGACAAGCTGTTGAAGACACTGCCTATCCTACAGGCACAGCTAGACTCGCTGTTGGAGTTCGATTGTACGGCGAACGATCTCACAAACGGTAAGTGCTACGGTGGGTGAGCCTGCAATAAATGCAACGAATGCAACATTCTAGCATTTTTTAAATGAACCGGATACTAATCTGACATTTCGATGTTCGGGCAACGATGTGTGCTCTTTTTTTTTACTTTTTGCTGTCCAATTTTTGCGATGATAGGAGTTATCAATATGTGCTTCATGTTGTTGTTCCGTGATTTGATACGACTATTCGCTTGCTACAATGATGGCATAATAAATCTGCTGGAAAAGTATTTCGACATGAACAAGAAGCAATGCCGCGATGCATTGGATCTATATAAAAAGTTTCTTACGCGCATGGACCGTGTCGGGGAGTTTCTGAAAGTGGCCGAGGTAAGTTGGCGGCGAGATTTTGTGCGTATGATATGGATCTTCAAATGTGTCCTCTCTGTAGAACGTCGGCATCGATAAAGGTGATCTTCCAGATCTAACCAAAGCGCCTAGCTCCCTGCTGGATGCACTTGAACAACACTTGCTGGCTCTCGAGGGCAAGAAAGGATCCGCTGCCAATACTCCGACGCAAACGGCAAGGTAATGAAGAGCAAGAGGGTGGAGAAAAACTGAGAAGAAACATGTAAAAAGCTCCTTCCTTTCTTCATTTGTGTTGCAGCAATCAAAAGAATGTCAAAAGCGGAGTCAATGCGCTCACGTCCACTAGTTCCTCGTTTGGAATTGTGGCGGAATCGAGCAAGTTCGACAGTCCCACAAACGGTATCGACGAAAGTCTGAAGGCGCAAGTATTAGCAGAGGAGGAGGCTGCGATGAATCAGTACAAGGTACGAGTGCATACGAATTCCAAAATGGTTGTTTCGGTGGAGAGAGTTTTGTACAAACGCAAAAAACCATATCATATCCTGCTCTTTTATTTTGCCCAGTCGAAGGTATCGTCACCAACAGCGGCAACGGCAATTACGAATCCGTTCCTGTCGTCGCCCACCACTAGTCAAAATAACATCGTCGATCTGTTCGAGGCTCCGAAGCACGTGCCGGATCAGCAAGCGGCCGCCGCTTCGACGAAGGCATCAGATGATCTGCTGCAGCTCGGCAATCCGTTTGCCGATGTGTTTGCCACCCCAGCCCCTCCAGCAGCGAACACTGTTCCAGTCGGCAGTGCTAACGCGTTCGGCGCCTCCAATAATTGGATGGGAAATGGAGGTAAGGCGTTAAATTGAGAACCCCCTCCGGACAGCGTTGTATGTGTGGTGTACTATTTTCATACGCATTCTTTCCGTGTCTGGATTCAGGATTCAATGGAAGCATGGCAGGGGCGGCCGTTCCTGGAATGGCTGGACAGGCAGCAGCACCGGGAAGCGACACATTCGTTTCAGACAACAATTTCACTTCCGTATTTGGTGGGCTGGAACAAAATGGTACGTCCTGATAGTGCTATTCCGGTTTTGGTTGGAATGGTAACATTTTCTTTCGCGTTTCGACACACAGGATCTAACGCGCCACCAGCCGCGGCAGCCCAGCCCGGGAAGGTGCTGACCGGCGATTTGGACAGTTCATTGGCGTCGTTAGCTGAAAGCCTCACCATCAACAAGTCCAACTGCGGGAAGTAAGTTAAAATTGCTGCCCCCTTGCTTCTTACTTTGTCACACTAATTTTACCACTTCCGCTTCAATTCTTCTCGCGCGACAGGAATATGCAATGGAGCTCCCCGAAGACATCGGCCAAGACAGGGTCCGCCGGCTGGTCGCCCCAACCGCAGCCGGCCACCAATCAGACGGGCTACAAACCAATGGTAAAAACTAATGCTAATGACAACACTGAACGACCATAGTTCTAATCTAACATCTTGTATCATGATCTTCCACTATCATTAACTCAGACTGACAATTGAAAGTTGGTTAGTAACGTTGCTAGTCATTAATAATATATCCCCATACCTACTTAATTCGAATGTCCTTGTATAATGTAATGCATTCGCTCGAGAGAGCGAATGATAAAACGACCCGCCCCTCCCAGTTAATATTATTATGTATACGCTAATAACAACACATTTGATAGCACAGACGAGTCGTTTGCCGAGTTTTTCAGATTCGAGTTGTATTTTATTATCGTAACGATTATTTCGAATTAAACCATTCCGTTAATACTTCCGTTTCGGTAATACATTAAACGTGTGTGGTAGATTTGTGGAGACGGCTTAACGAAACGATCAATGTTCTCGGACGGTTGTTGCAGGATTCACGACTAACAGTAGTGTGCGCAAAGCCTCGCTTGAAAGTTTTCTTTACGCTTTCCGTATCTCTGTAAACCGTTTGCCGCTTTTGGTAGTAGTAACGTAGTAGTATCAGTAGCAGTAAGTTCTTCTTCAAACTTTGCATTTCCTAGCCAGTACTAGCCACTTTAATTTGCCCTTATAAGTTTTTAATTTCATTTTCATTTTTTTATCTTTTTCTCCTTTTTCGGTGGAATTTTAAACAATACCTTTGTTTATTTCATATCCTATTGTTTCTCTGTTCTGTTGAATTACTGTGTGACATGTGTGTTTCACGTATGATGCCTTCTTGAATTGACCCGATTGTATGTCGATTTTCCCTTTGTACGTAATGTATGTGTTGTGGTTATGTTTATGTGCATTTGGGATGTGTATGTGTGTGTATCCATGCGTGCAATTTGCCCACTTGGGTGGATATGGTTTTTTTTTATTTTTTTTCTCGTGTCTTTCTTTAATCATAACGTTCAGTGCGTTTATGCTGACTTTCCCCATTCTACTTGCCTCATCTGTTCTTGTACTAGTTACGCGCTAAATGCTGTACACTCCGTTGCACTTGTTGTCATCGTATTTCTTAATACTATTCTAAAACTGGACTCTGTACTAACGTCGCTCTTGCCATACATATATCTGTACTAGAATTCTTGTATATGAAATGAGTGTCAATGATAGAGCCGAATAGAGCTTAGTACCCCCGTGCGTGAAGCTGTGAGACATGAGGAATGTTAAGCTATTAGCTGACTGTTAATGATTTCCTATGCGGTGATAACCACTACGTGTCGTATTTACAAATGTTAACATGTTTAACCATGATCGCATCAGTAATGTTTGATCGTACTAATAATGATACCCCACAAAAGGGGCTGTAAAGAAGAAGAGTGCATTTAGAAACGTTCAGCGTGATCTGTTTATCTTGTTTCATTTTTGTTTTGTTTTTGTAACAATCAACTGTAACATAATACTACCAGTTTTGGATTTTACATTTTTGGACACAAGTTTCGTAAGACGTTGGATCGATTTATATTATTCCAAGCGATTTAGTTTGTAGACACGGCATAGCGCGGTGAGTGGCGTAATTATATTTTAAACTTTTTTTTATTATTTTTATCTCAAACTCTTTGCAGCAAGGAATGACCCAAATAAGGCCGATGATGGGTGCCACTATGTCCGGAGCAACCCCAACCATGGCCCCCGGGATGATCGCACCCCAGCAACCGGTGCTAACTAGTCAACAGGCGATGCACATGCCACCAGCCATGATGCAACAACAAGCGATGCCACCGAACGTCGCCACCGCGGGCAACATTCAGCTGGACCCGTTCGGTGCGCTCTAAGCAATTCTGCACACTTACATTCAGACATAGACGGTGCGAGCTCTATGCGCATTATATATACATACTCTTATCACACGTGCTGTAGAACATTACTGATGAATGGGTTAAGTAGTGATGGATTCACTTAGCAAGCGCATACTGATACATAAGTATAAACGATATCTTGCAAAAGCCACACCCCGCAAAGGTGGAACTCGTAACGAGGGATAGCAATGGAGTGGAGGGACGAGGGTGGAATAGAAACGATAGCTGGCCTAGCACAGTGTGGACAGCATCCCTGGAGGAGTGTCGATTGTGTTGGAAGAGTAGAAGATTTGTTTTAATTTATGTGAAATACGGCGGATTGCTGGTATATGATGATGCAGCCTCGAATGTGGTGGGAAGTGTAAAAATCACATGCAAATATCAATTACTAAGCCAACGGGCGTGCAAATGATCATACGATTGCAGCTCCTGGCAGAATGACAGTCTGTTTTTAGTGTATCGTTCTACTATCTAAGAGCAGCCGCGCGCTTACTGTGCACGGTTGCCATCCGACATGCCGTACGCGAATGTCAAGCTGCATGGGCGAGAGGGGGAATGGTTCAACTTAAACAACTGACGATGATATGAATCCCTTCGGGGGCAGAGTCTTTCGTGCAAGAGAAATATGGTCACCTGCACATTAACACATACAAACACTCGTACAGGTGATAGCTGCCTGTTCGGCAACTTGTGAATCCGCCAATCACACTTGGGCAACGTAAGTCTTCTGCAAGCTTACTATATCCACAGATAACATGTAAACCATTCCAAAACAAAACGAAAAAAAAACAGAAACTTCAAAATATACGGTAGCGGTATTGTGCAATCAGGAAGCAGTGCGAGCAGCTGGGTCTGTGTGTTGCTCTACATACGCGACAGGGCATCACGCTTCAGCAACACTTGAAAGCCTTAGACTTGAAAAGCCTGCAGCATCAAATCATTCCAAATCGTGGATTTTCGTATCGCGGCATTGCAGCGATCATGCAAATGGTACAGCTTTTTAATTGGCTGCCTATCGGTTGTTGATGTGATGACACACTGAAGCATGGATTTGTTTTTCTCTTCATGTATGTCTACATGTGGGGTTGTGTGTACGCGCACCGGAAAACGTACGTACGGCCGGGCGACAACCGGTATCGTCTAAGAATATCAGTAACAATAATAATATTAACGAAATGAAATGTAAATGATGTTAGAAAGAATTGGATATAAGACAAAAGCACAGGGCAACGCATATTTCCCCGTACGTCGGTATGGCTTATTCGGCAATACATATATTGTTAGTTTGTTGCTTCTGTTGCAGTATTATCACTGCTTCGACATTCAGATATATCTATCGAAATCCCGAACATAAGAAAACAAGCAAAAAAAAAAAAAAAAACGTTGTTATTCACTATTGAATATAGTTGTGTTTACTAACCAGCAAACGATAGAAGGCTCACTTCACTACAAGAAACGATTACCGATCCGGAACGAACTCACTGTTTCTCCTGTGTCTCCACAAATAAGTGCAAATACTACGTTTAGCAGAACATTACGAATAATAGCGCGAAGGGGCATCGTCGGCAATCTTACAATGCCGCGAGAATATCATCGGTATGACTATGATGGAAAACGACTTCGCATGCATGTATTTATAAATATAAAAAAGAGTGTAGTAATATTATCTCTATATATTGTACACATTACTGTATTTTCGGCTGCACAGTGTGCGCTTGCGGATTGCAAGGAAATGCTACGCATTAAGTAAATACACTACATAATACCAGAAAGATACATATATATATATACATATACACATACTCCTCGTTATTTGGAGAAAAGCTTAACGCATATTACTTAGAATGTAATGTGTTGTGTTTCTCCCCCGCCCTTGTCAGCAGATAGTGCAATATAGAGGGCAGTTGTTTATTATGGATGATGATAACTAATGTGCGCCGAGTGGCCGAGGTGTGCGTGTACTTATCGCAGACGCAAGGATAATGGCAGACATTGAGAAGGGAGGGGAAAGCTACTTTCGTTCGGGAGTATCTTTCACTATGGTATTCACTACTGGCCCCGTGATTCGTGAAAATACGTTGTATTTGTTTTGCCGATACGATAGCATCATCATGCCATAGTGCGCGAGAGTTGAAGAATTATTTTTAACAAAAATGTTACGGATTATAATTTGCGACTTTTATGTTAACCTGTTGCTGGTTTCGCTTGCGGTCCGTTGTATCCCTGAATCGATGGGCAACTCTACAATTCATTTTCGTCCTACGTTTCGTTGCGCGGTTGCAGAAAATGAGCATGAAACTCAACACATAAACAGAGATGATTACATGCATATATATACAAATAGGACACGATGAATAAAACTGATATAGCTATAGTAGACATTCAATTGAATGAGTTTTTTTGGTGATATATAATACATGGCTTAGTTCAATTGAACATTTCTTATCCTAATAATTAAATTATTTTACTGTTGTTGGTAGGCACATCTCAGATTTGTATTTGCGACCAACACTATAATTCAAATTAATATTTCAATGTGATTGCCTGGTTCCAACGGCTTTTGAACTTATATCAATTGTTCCGGTGTTGTTTGTGGTTGCTGTAGTGTAACTATAATTGTTAGAAAAATTGATGAAAGTAAACTTTAATCTTCTCGAGTGAGAAGATCCTATTCGAATGAGAAAAAGTGCTCGGCAAAAGTCTGTCGCATGACAAATGCAATTTTCACATTTATGCAAACATTCATGCATTGTGCAAGTCAAATGCGTGAATAAGTGTTGTGGATTGCATACTTTCTAAATATGTTGAACAGATTGTTATGCACAACATTGTTGCTAAGATCGAGCAGATTCTTTTACAGGATTTTTCATCCATTTTTGAACAGTTCCCTCAGTTAAATGAAATTGGTACCATCCAATGTTGAAAAAGTTCCACCAGTTCCAGTGGGTGGAACTTTTTCAACATTGGATGGTACCGATTTCATTTAGCTGTGGGAACTGTTCAAAAATGGATGAAAAATCCTGTAAAAGTGAAATTAATGTATGCAATCCGCATAACTGATATAGTCACAGTGGCACGCATAAACAGTCATGTGCTGTGACAATTATCATTAATGTTCTACTGTGGTAGCAACAATAGAAAAGCTCGTAACGCCGTAACGCACATTCTATTCGGTAGCTCACGGCGCGTCTAGACGACGACTTTGGTGCTCGCGTCGAGCTACGCGTAGCTACGCATAGCTCCGCTGACTCACCTGTAGTCTGTCTATCTACCTTGGTTTTTGGTGACGCGT
>KZ072611.1:16689-43465 GCA_002091845.1 Anopheles cracens
CTTCTGCATCCTTGCTACCCGTGAGGAAGCTCTCAAGCCGAGTGGAGCATTTGTCCGTGGTTTTTTTCCTTCTTCTCCTCTTTTGTTTTCCCATACGCAGAGGAGCTTTTGTACATCTCGCTTCTGCATCCTTGCTACCCGTGAGGAAGCTCTCAAGCCGAGTGGAGCATTTGTCCGTGGTTTTTTCCTTCTTCTCCTCTTTTGTTTTCCCATACGCAGAGGAGCTTTTGTAAGTGAAGGATTAGCAAACAGTGCGGAGCGTCTCGGCACGCGGAAATCCACGCCGGCGGCCGACAGTTTGACCGCTTTCATGCTTCACGGACGCCGACAGGCTCTGCCGTCGACGTGGCGGACGAGACGGTAGCACGAATCGACCGCTGACATAAAGAGGAAGTGGCGAACCAGCGCCTCCTGCGATAGGTTCGAGCATAAAAAAGCGACAAAAATCCTTCACACAAAGTTAGGAACGAATAAAATGAAATCCTTCTTTGATAGCGACCTTCCAGTCGCGTCTCGCGCTCCTCACGTCTCGCTCGTGTTCGTTTCATGTACTTTTTATGGCCATCGTCTTCGACGAAATCATAATCTAGTCCGGGGTCCGGGCCGACCGGCTGACCCGGAAAAGATGAGGCGAGCACGAAACGCAATGAAAAAACACACACACACACCAGCAAAGCAACCAAAACCTAGCCACAATATTTTATTCCCGACGACGGGGCACGGCGGGGTGAAGTACGGCGAGGGAAAAAGGTAACGGTCCGCCCCGTTCGCAGGGTAGCCACATTCTTCAATCGCCATTAAAATGCCGGTGATTCTTAATCAACTCACGAATTCCGGCTGCCCGTAGCACCTTGCGCGCCCGAGAAATGGAACGATGTGAGGCGAAGCGAAGGCATACACACAAAACAAAACAGAGAAAGAAAAAAAGACACTCACACACACTAAACCGATGACGATCAGCCACCCGTGAACCCACTTTTCATCTAATGAACAACATTTTCCGGGCGCCTGAAAATGAAGGTTCCGTGTCTGTGCGCGGGCGCGCGTGTGCGGGCATGTTTGAAGTTTGGAGAGCTTTTGCTTTTGTGGATGAGTTGCCACATTGCCACGGTTTTGACCTTTGGCCACCGGTGGCACAGGTAGGATTCGATTCGATTCTTTGATCTGCAGCAGCCAGTAAAATGTACCTAAATTAAGGCGGTTCCGGGACGGGATTTTGTTTGTTTCTTCGTGAGCAGTGCATCGACGGGAGGGAAAAGGATGCACGTCGAATTTCCGGTGAATCTGGCCTAACCTTTAACTCTAGTCAATCGTACAGCTCGATCAATCAAACGTCCGTGACGTGCTTACTGATTTTGAATAATCGTTCCATCGGCATCGGTCACGATGACTGGTGGAGTTTGTAATTGTTTTCAAATGACTATGCTCCTTTGGTTTGCTCTCCTTTCAAGCTGTTTGCGTTGTATCGCTTAATTTTGAGATATGATCAAAGGATGCCTCCAAACCACTAAGACTGTTAATTCACTATTAGATGAAGGAATTTAATTTTCTTAGCAGTAAGTTTTTGTTTGCCATAGTTGAATTATAGTTTTTAACATTATTTCTAATGGAAAAGTTAGCAACAACTTAGCATAAGCAACAAGTGATCCTGATTTTCTAAATAATTTTGAGCTATCGATGCACGATACTTGTTGAATTTCAAAGTATAACGAAGTGACATTGGTTCGGATGGTGTTGAAAAGATTTTTTTTATTCTCGATATCCAGTTTGCAACTGATTATTAATTTGTCAGTTTGAGGTTCATGCAAGTTTATGTGAGTTTATACAATTTCGATCAATCCATATAATCATCAATTCATCATCATTTATCAATAACTGTAGTGTAAGTATGAATGAATGGGATGTACAATGAATGATTGGCATTTATTCCCATGTTGTTTTTGTTTGTGCTGTATTGAATAGATGCAAACTTTATTAAATAAATGGACATGTTAGAAACGATTTTTTTTTGTATTTTTTAAGATACGCTTCCGTTAATTTTAAGCATGTTATTAACATTCGCTGGCACGTGGTTATTCAATGTTTTTTCAACCCTCAATCAACGATTGGTTCAATTTACTGCGAAACTGATACAAACAGCTATCAAATGTATACAATTGTCATTAACATTGGAACAGTGAGCGATTATTAGTTACAAGCCCGAGTTTGTCACAATCATATTTTCAGTTTTTACAACATTGCAGCTGGTCGAATTTGTTTTTCTAAGAATTAATTGCATGTTATATCTATTTCACTGATTTGTTACAGAAAATCAATCACCTCTGTACCGTTTATTGAAGGTTTACATTCAGGCAATCCAACCGCATTATTTATTTTCCCAATGAAACCACACACACAAACACACACACACACACCCAACAATGATTGGCTGAAGAAAAATACGATGGTCATGTTCGACATATTTTATGGAACCCGCCGGAGTAGAGTTTTGCCTCGTTTGTACAACGAGTTTCCCAATTACAGCAAGCCGCATCGTGGCGTTTCCGCTATCATAACACCCATAAAACCCGTCATTAATTATATACATCATTCCGTACGGTGTGCTCTGTTAACTTCTGGGATGGTTTGGAGAGTTTTTTTACGACCACCCCAAGTAATCCGTTCAAATAAATGTGCACGGGTATATTACACCGGTTACGTCGGTGCCTATCGAGCGGGCGAAAGGGACCGCCGATCCTGAGATTCATTTGTGCTGCTGCTGCTCTGCTGGTGTGGAATCTTACTTGGAATACGCTCACGTACGATAAAGCAGCGATACTCCTCGGCATACCAAGCCGAAGCAGCGAACGGGTCAAAATGTGACGTCTCATCTTATTAGCTCACATAAATTAAATTTCCCACCCATGCAGCCCACACTGGAGGCAATCTTCGTCGGTGCGGAGGGTGGCGGGCCCGAAAAGGACGCCAGGATGCGAAGGGGGGCACCGGAAGGAGTCGGAAAAACTTTACTCGTCGATGACGAGGACAAGCATGACGGCGAAACGCATTTGCCCGTAACTGACAGTTTCCACCAACAATTAATCATTTGTTTGATTGATCAATAAATCTTCCACCGTACGCGCGCTGCGGCTGCGTCGAGTGCGCACTCCATTGAGCTGTGGCGTGCGAAAGCCCGCCCGGAACGGGGCTGGAAATGGAATGATTTCATTGTTTACTCACGCGTCTTATCCGTTCCACGCATGGGCCGCGTGTCGAACACGGTCGCACCCGAAACACAAACTCATTTGCGAGCGCTTTATGCAGTGTCGTACGTACCGACCGGCGGCCCGAATGCTCCCCGGGACGACGCTAGACAAACAGGACGCACGGAGCAGGCAGGCGCCAGTCGCCGGTTTGCACCGTGACATGACACTTCCGACCGGGCTCGATTCGCGAGTTGCCAATTCCGGGCGCCCTTCAATGGTTGGCCTAGGACGATCGCAACGACGATGACGACGACGACACAAACAACGCCAGCACATCCTGCCAGCCCAGCCTGCTCGAGGGCGGCTTGATTCCGCGCGTGTCGCGGCAGACGCAGTACGGATACTTCCGCACTTCCGACACGCCCGGACCAGCAGTCTGGCGTCGCAACGGTCGGGATCGATTGGTGAAACTGCAATGATGGATGAGAGTGTCGAGCCCGCCGTCGGGATGTCGGGATGAATGTCGAAAAATAAGCATAGTTTACATATTTTGCCGCCACGAGCCGCGCGGTTGAAATGGCTGCCGACGCACGCATGCAGGAAATGCTAATCGAAAGCCGATCCCTCCTGCCCGGCCTGATACGATTGACTTTGATTGATTCATCCGGACGGACGGAAGGGTGTGCCCGGATGTGCGTGTGTGTGCATGCGTGTGCGGCAGGCTAGATGAAAGTTTCGACACAGGCGTAAAATTATTCATTCCATGATTCGGTGCTTCCTGAAGCGAACGGGAGCGGAGGACGCTTTTGGTATTCCAGACAAATCGCTCGCCGTGGTAAACATTTGCGCGCTCGTAACGAACCGCACTCCATTGAGGCGTTGTGCAAGTATTTATTTGGGCGCCCACAGGGTTAGCGATAACGGAATGGGACCTACATCAATCAGACAAATAAAGAAATATTGTGTAGATTTGTCTTGATAAATGTAAAGTTGTTATCGTTAGTTTGGAATTTATTATATTTTCGGCTCTCGATTCTGAAAACGATTTTTTAAGTACGAATTGGTATAAAGTGGTGATGCCGCAAATCTGATTCATCGATGTACTTAGTGAAACCAAATATTATATTTCATTATCAATTGCAGGTTAAATCCAAATCCAAATTTGCATACGAAAAGTCATATCCATCTTCTGTTCTTTAGAAAATTTTAAGAATCAACGCCTTTTTGATTTATAATTTAGAAATGTTTTACCTTTTTAAGTTTTTCAAATGTTAGAAAATGCATATAACATTATTATGAACTAAACTAAACAAATTACTAAAAATCGATACTAAAAACCATCAAGGATCTCAAGAGAATGACTTCTGTACGATAACGTTGAAATGATGATATTCAAAGCAGCTCGAAAACAAAAATGAAAAAGGGATTAAACTTAAAAAAATACTGTCATTGCATGCATTTCATAATGAGTGTTAGAAAATTACAAATATAGACATATAATATAGGCCATGTGCCATAGGAATAGCTAATCGCCAATGAACAAGAACAACAAAAAACACACAATGAGCCACATGCGCTCCAACCAGTTTGCTCCATCTGCCTTAAGACAGCAAAAGCGGTGACCTCGGCCGGCAATTACCCATGCTGAACAATTCAAAATTAATCAACCTTTCTCGGAACGTCCTCCACGGGTGTACGTCATCTGCTAGGCTTCCAGCTCCATGCTCCTAGAGACATCCGGTACTTATTGAAAATGCGTCCATCTCGGAACGAAACTGTCCTCCATGAACGTGCATGAATAAGTTCTCGAAAACGGGTGCTCCCATCTAGGCGACCTGCACCGCCTCCACACGCAAAAACAGACCGCCCACAGAGGGGGAAGCGAAAAGGGACCGGCAGCATTTCATAAATATTAAATGAGCACCCAGTTCGTTTGCACCGGAACCAAACTACTGACCAAACTGCTGGTCTTCGAGCCAGTTGTATATAGCTATTGAATATACGAAAAGGTGGCTACATACCCATGAATGGGCGAGCAAGCCCCCTCCTCCCACCCAAACCATCCCTTCCGGTACGCGCATTCCACACCGCAGCAAGGCATCGATAAAACTCGGCACTAAATACTCCCATCGCCCGGCACCACCCAGGCAGGCTTTCTTCTTTTGGTATTCCAGACAAATCGCTCGCCGTGGTAAACATTTGCGCGCTCGTAACGAACCGCACTCCATTGAGGCGTTGTGCAAGTATTTATTTGGGCGCCCACAGGGTTAGCGATAACGGAATGGGACCTACATCAATCAGACAAATAAAGAAATATTGTGTAGATTTGTCTTGATAAATGTAAAGTTGTTATCGTTAGTTTGGAATTTATTATATTTTCGGCTCTCGATTCTGAAAACGATTTTTTAAGTACGAATTGGTATAAAGTGGTGATGCCGCAAATCTGATTCATCGATGTACTTAGTGAAACCAAATATTATATTTCATTATCAATTGCAGGTTAAATCCAAATCCAAATTTGCATACGAAAAGTCATATCCATCTTCTGTTCTTTAGAAAATTTTAAGAATCAACGCCTTTTTGATTTATAATTTAGAAATGTTTTACCTTTTTAAGTTTTTCAAATGTTAGAAAATGCATATAACATTATTATGAACTAAACTAAACAAATTACTAAAAATCGATACTAAAAACCATCAAGGATCTCAAGAGAATGACTTCTGTACGATAACGTTGAAATGATGATATTCAAAGCAGCTCGAAAACAAAAATGAAAAAGGGATTAAACTTAAAAAAATACTGTCATTGCATGCATTTCAGGATGAGTGGTAGAAAATTACAAATAAAGACATATAATATAGGCCATGTGCCATAGGAATAGCTAATCGCCAATGAACAAGAACAACAAAAAACACACAATGAGCCACATGCGCTCCAACCAGTTTGCTCCATCTGCCTTAAGACAGCAAAAGCGGTGACCTCGGCCGGCAATTACCCATGCTGAACAATTCAAAATTAATCAACCTTTCTCGGAACGTCCTCCACGGGTGTACGTCATCTGCTAGGCTTCCAGCTCCATGCTCCTAGAGACATCCGGTACTTATTGAAAATGCGTCCGTCTCAGAACGAAACTGTCCTCCATGAACGTGCATGAATAAGTTCTCGAAAACGGGTGCTCCCATCTAGGCGACCTGCACCGCCTCCACACGCAAAAACAGACCGCCCACAGAGGGGGAAGCGAAAAGGGACCGGCAGCATTTCATAAATATTAAATGAGCACCCAGTTCGTTTGCACCGGAACCAAACTACTGACCAAACTGCTGGTCTTCGAGCCAGTTGTATATAGCTATTGAATATACGAAAAGGTGGCTACATACCCATGAATGGGCGAGCAAGCCCCCTCCTCCCACCCAAACCATCCCTTCCGGTACGCGCATTCCACACCGCAGCAAGGCATCGATAAAACTCGGCACTAAATACTCCCATCGCCCGGCACCACCCAGGCAGGCTTTCTTCTCTGCGAAAGACCAGTTCGATTGCTTCGGACTCCTCGTCATTTGGTTCATGAAACATGCAACCAACCGGACCCGCTGGATCGGGTCGAATTGGGTTTTATTCGGGAGTTTTTTCTTCTTCTGTCTGTATGGGTCTGTTTTCTCTAGGACCACTCACCCGGCACAGTCGGTACGGTCAAGTAGATTTTGCCAAACCGAAACGATTGCCCAAATTCGACACAAGATGCCCCCCATTGTTTGTTTTGTGCACCCAAATTCTCACGAAATTAAATACAAAAGCTGGACGCTAATGCCAACCGTGCCGTTTAAAGAAGGTTTATCTCTAGGCCAACTCAACTCTAGATCGGCAAGACGGGCTCGCCTGCTGCTGCGGTGGCCGGAACTCTCCACGCGCATATGGAACCACCGAATTGAATTCGATCTAGTGGGATATCTTATTAATGGACCTATTTAATAAAGATGAATTCTGATTACACCTACGAACACTTTGGAATACAAAACACCCCGCCCGAACAAAGGTCTCCGCCGTGGCGGGCGATTGCGAACGGCCCAGAAAATCTTACGACCCATGGAGGCATTTATTTTTTCATTAGATGCATGGCGCCTGGATCGCTCCCTGCTCTGCGATGCCGAGGCCCGTCCAAGAACCGAAGGTCGCTAAAGAACACCCAATACGTGTTCAAGTGCCTAGCGTTTTGCCCCGTCAGGGGAAGCGATTCGTACTTGAATTGAGATAAATTGAATTTGGACGAGTACCCCCACCCGAACGTGGTACGATGTGCGCGGCCACGGGGCTGGATCGTACTTGAATTGAGATAAATTGAATTTGGACGAGTACCCCCACCCGAACGTGGTACGATGTGCGCGGCCACGGGGCTGGCCGTCGACCGTGGCCCGATCGATTTGTCCGTGCGTCCTTCAGCATTCCTATCATAAATTCTTACCAATTTCTACCATCCATTACACCAGGCGCTCCGACTGGCGAGCCGTACTGGTGGCGCAAAGGAACACACACATACAAACACAAAAATCCCAATCTGGCTCCATACGCTTCGCACGCAGCCTGCGGTTATTGTGTTAGCGATGGAGCATATTTTGTCGCACGAGGGTGGCCGTGTGCATACGTATGTGAGAGGGCACCCAGCAGCACCCGGGAAGGTATGAAAAATGTACGGTATATTGAAATTTATTGGGCAAATATTCAACAAATCCCCCCACGTCGAGATTTATGCACTGTAATTTTTGCTTAGCGCTATGCCGGCCCACCGGGTAGCCGCGGATTGGCGGGTTGTGAATTTGAGGCAAAACAAAGTGATATTTACGCGCTGACAGGACGGCGAACGGAAGATTGGGACAAATATTTGGAAACAATTTTCCCGCCGATGATTCTGAGACCGATCCGTAAGCATGGTGGCGTGTCGCTAAGGCACGTTGCGATGAAAGTATTGTTTTGATGCACACGTTCTCAATTAATTTGATTAAGACCAACACTTCCAGTGAGTACATATTGTGGAAATGATGAACATGTCTCACTTGAGGATTACCGGAAATAAATCGTCCATTAAGTCAGCCTATTTAACATCGATTTATGATCGAAGCTAGGAGAAAATCGTTCCCTGAAATGTACAGCAAGCTCATTGTAGAAGTAACTCGACATGCTCGTGTTGCGCCTACTGTATAATTCCTATATATATACACCGGGCTGCCACACGCCAGAGAAACCCTACAAACTATAATACCGGCTCCCTTCAACGCAACCGTTCAAACAACTCGCTTATTTCGGTATTGAAGAGACGACAAAGAAACCTCTCAGACACGGTATCGAATTACGCCAGGCAGACGGCTTCGGTATACTTACACGGCCGATAGCGAGTAGCTTATCACCGGAAGCACACCGTGGAGAGGACAAGCGGACCTTTTGGAGAGGGAGAGAGAGAGAGAGAGAAAAAACTCTGAAAGAAACGACAACATCCCGTCCACCGACACCGGGGGAACTAGTAAAGTGCATTAATAATAGCCATATTTTACGGGTAAATATTGCCATCAACACAATGACATACAACTACTCGAACAAAAAAGTGCTTTGAATTTGAAATCGATTGTATGTGAAACTAAACTAATATTAAAATAAGGACAAAATCACAGGATCCTAAAAATATCCATATAGATTGAACACTAACAATGAATCGTAATGATTCAATGCCCACAAAACGATTTTTGAAACGTTTGAATCGATAAATGTCAACTTATTCTGCTGAAAATACTATCTTGAGACATTTTAAAAAGTTCAAAATAAAATAACAAACAAATGTTTACAATGACCAGCTCAGTAATGTTTATCAGATGTTCAAAATACACGAATAGAGAGTAATTAAATTCAGTCTCAAATGTAGGCTTTTTTATAACCAAACTAGGTCAATTAATTTACTTAATGAAGGACCGCCACAGAGCACAATAACACCCCATGCGTTATTGCTGCTCAAACTTTAAAAAGGATAACCGGGTCGTATTTAATGAATACCATCTTTACAATCGGGCTACGGAGTTTATCGAAGTTTCCGATCACCCGACCAGCACTCAAATAACAAAATATACACTCTGTTTGGGCGCTAATGACACAGGCAGGCAGAAATAAAGCAGCACCACCACCAGCACTGTCACGAACAAGAACAATACACCAACATCCCACACCCAGCGGCTCATCACAAGTTTGCTCCCCCATTTCAGCCGGTTCGAGAGAAAGCTCCAGCTCATCCAAATACGCCGTCGTGGTGTTCGTCCACGGGGAATCGTACGAATGGAACAGCGGGAACCCGTACGATGGATCCGTGCTAGCCAGTTATGGACAAATTTTAGTAGTTACAATCAATTATCGTTTAGGAGTATTAGGTGAGTTGATGGCATGGCTCCCTTCGGGTCCAGCGGAAAGTATCATACCACCGTATCTCTTCGCTCGGACAGGATTTTTAAATGCCAACGTCGACCGGTTCTCGAAAGCGCCGGCGAACTACGGCCTGATGGACATCATCGCCGCCCTGCACTGGATACAGGAAAACATCGAGGCCTTCGGCGGTGATCCCAAAAGTGTAACGCTCGCCGGCCACGGCACCGGTGCCGCATGTGTTCACTTTCTGATCGCCTCGGCAGCCGTCCCAGAAGGTAAGCAGACGTTCCACCGCGTACGCGTACGAAATTCATGTGAAAATAACACTCCGCGGCCGCGAACAATGGCTGTCAGTGTCAGAAAGTAATTGCCTTCCGTTTTGCAAGCCTCCATTTACGGGAAGTATTTCTTTTTTCATTCATTGTATTGCTCTGCATTGCAATGGAAGTGTTTGTGTTAGATTTCTGTTTTAAGAGTTGGCTCGACTCGATTTGTAAATGTATCAAACAACGCGTTTGATTGCATAAAAATTGAAAACAATCACTTGAAAATAAAAAAAAAATCTTTTGTGTTAGAAGACATTTGTACTTTGGTGTTTGTGTTTGAAAAAAAGAGGTTACGATTTCAAAACGCGGTTAAATCTAGTAAAGTACATTAATAATAACCATATTTTACGGGTAAATATTACCATCAACACAATGAAATACAACTACTCGAGCAAAAAAGTGCTTTGAACTTGAAATGGATTGTATGTGATACTAAACTAATATTGAAATAAAGACAAAATCACAGGATCCTAAAAAATATCCATATAGATTGAACACTAACAATGAATCGTAATGATTCAATGCCCACAAAACGATTTTTGAAACGTTTGAATCGATAAATGTCAACTTATTCTGCTGAAAATACTATCTTGAGACATTTTAAAAAGTTCAAAATAAAATAACAAACAAATGTTTACAATGACCAACTCAGAAATGTTTATCAGATGTTCAAAATACACGAATAGAGAGTAATTAAATTCAGTCTCAAATGTAGGCTTTTTTATAACCAAACTAGGTCAATTAATTTACTTAATGAAGGACCGGCACAGAGCACAATAACACCCCTCGTGAACGCTGCCCAAACTTTAAAAAGGATAACCGGGTCGTATTTAATGAATACCATCTTTACAATCGGGCTACAAAGTTTATCGAAGTTTCCGATCACCCGACCAGCACTCAAATAACAAAATATACACTCTGTTTGGGCGCTAATGACACAGGCAGGCAGAAATAAAGCAGCACCACCACCAGCACTGTCACGAACAAGAACAATACACCAACATCCCACACCCAGCGGCTCATCACAAGTTTGCTCCCCCATTTCAGCCGGTTCGAGAGAAAGCTCCAGCTCATCCAAATACGCCGTCGTGGTGTTCGTCCACGGGGAATCGTACGAATGGAACAGCGGGAACCCGTACGATGGATCCGTGCTAGCCAGTTATGGACAAATTTTAGTAGTTACAATCAATTATCGTTTAGGAGTATTAGGTGAGTTGATGGCATGACTCCCTTCGGGTCCGGCGGAAAGTATCATACCACCGTATCTCTTCACTCGGACAGGATTTTTAAATGCCAACGTCGACCGGTTCTCGAAAGCGCCGGCGAACTACGGCCTGATGGACATCATCGCCGAAAAAAAACAGAAACGAACGGAAATCAGGACGCGCAAATGCGATGTGTTGCCCGATACGGCCTTGATGTGTGGCAGTTACAAACAACGCAACTGCCGTTAGCGCAGTTAGGCTGTTTGTTCCCGGAACGGAAGTGCGATCCGTGCCCATTCACCTGTCAAAACAGACAGTCAAGATTTCCAAAACATGGCAACTGCTTCCTGCGCCTTTCCCCCCCAATTGCCTTCCGTTTTGCAAGCCTCCATTTACGGGAAGTATTTCTTTTTTCATTCATTGTATAGCTCTGTATTGCAATGGAAGTGTTTGTGATAGATTTCTGTTTTAAGAGTTGGCTCGACTCGATTTGTAAATGTATCAAACAACGCGTTTGATTGCACAAAAAATTGAAAACAATCACTTGAAAATAAAAAAAATCTTTTGTATTAGAAGACATTTGTACTTTGGTGTTTGTGTTTTGAAAAAAGTTGCTACGATTTCAAAACGCGGTTAAATCTAGTAAAGTGCATTAATAATAGCCATATTTTACGGGTAAATATTGCCATCAACACAATGACATACAACTACTCGAACAAAAAAGTGCTTTGAATTTGAAATCGATTGTATGTGAAACTAAACTAATATTAAAATAAGGACAAAATCACAGGATCCTAAAAATATCCATATAGATTGAACACTAACAATGAATCGTAATGATTCAATGCCCACAAAACGATTTTTGAAACGTTTGAATCTCTCGCGCTAGCGTGGCGGATTACACGAAATTCATTTTCGACAAGTGTTTTGCTACACGCGCGCTCAAAGGATTCTCCGGGTCGCATGGTGATTGCAACAAAAAAAAACAGAAACGAACGGAAATCAGGACGCGCAAATGCGATGTGTTGCCCGATACGGCCTTGATGTGTGGCAGTTACAAACAACGCAACTGCCGTTAGCGCAGTTAGGCTGTTTGTTCCCGGAACGGAAGTGCGATCCGTGCCCATTCACCTGTCAAAACAGACAGTCAAGATTTCCAAAACATGGCAACTGCTTCCTGCGCCTTTCCCCCCCAATTGCCTTCCGTTTTGCAAGCCTCCATTTACGGGAAAAAAAACTCTGAAAGAAACGACAACATCCCGTCCACCGACACCGGGGGAAAGCGAACAGCCAGACAGTCAACAACAAAGGCAGATTCTAATGGATTAAACGTGTAGCAAATCCGCTCCCAATGGAGCAAAACGGAAAGAGAAGATTACAATATGACATAAGCATCCAATTAGAAGCTTAGCGAAACTCACATACCTTTGGATCTCATTTGACAGATAGGTTTTATTTTCCGCCCACCGCCTGTCCTTGTACGTGTACCTAGCAACCTAGCCGACAGGCAGACCGACACATTCGAAGACAATCCCGTGCGGATGGCTTGCCGTTCAGCCGTTCGGTACGTACCTCCGGCCGTCTTAGCTTCGATGGCAACCAACTTTTGAGCGCTCCGGCGCTTAGCAATGATTTGAAGCCTCACACGGCGTAGCGATCGTGGTGCGGAGATAGCTCAAGCCGGACAGTTTCCGTGTTCGATGCTCCGACTCGGCTGATGATTCGTGCGTCCCCTCTAGGGCCGGTGTGAGGAGAAAGTGCTAGGCCGGAGAATACGATTATACGGGAGGCTTTTAGCAGCGCTTGAGTGTCTTGTTCACCAGCCGGCATTTGAATGTGTGCTGAGAAGCCGTGATGTTTCGGAAGCGGCCGTATGGTATCCAATTGGTTCTGAAAAACTCGCAACGATCTGCCACCGGCAACGGGATGCCGAATTTCCACTCCATGCGTGCTATTTACCAGTATGCAAATTAAGGAAATCGAAATTGTGTTTGTGCCTTATATTTGATTCTTTTATGCTTCGTTACACCAACAGCAAACGTATGTAAACGGTATCGAGACGATACTTTTCAGGTATCGCTCTCGCTTTTTTTGTTCTTTCCTACCCCTGCCCTCTTTCTTGTCAATAAAACGGGAACGGGAATGGGTGTGCAAAACGTTCCGTTGAAATCGGCGTGTAGAAATCTAGGCACGGCTGCCTTCCGAACGCTGCCTGTGCACGATAGTCCCCGAAGGGCGCTTTTCCGTCTCGCGCTAGCGTGGCGGATTACACGAAATTCATTTTCGACAAGTGTTTTGCTACACGCGCGCTCAAAGGATTCTCCGGGAGCCGAAATGGGACCGAGCAAAAGAAAAAAGAGTAAGCATGAACAGGAAACGTTGTGCGGGCCATTATTAACTACATTTCCGATTCCGTGCATTGTTGATTTTGATTTACGTCGATAGCAGCAGTTGACATCGTTCCGCTAATGTTATGTGCGCGAGGGTGCGCTTATTTATGCGCTGCTGCGCTGTTTCTCTGTACTCGTGCGAACGTAAAACAATTCGCACCGCGAATGGGTTTCAGCGCGCGATGGAGCGCGCGATGATTAAGTTCTCGGTAATAACCATTTCAAACTGCCGCCATCGCCACCGACCGTTTCGCAATCGCTCGGCTCGCTTTGTTTCACGTCTGTTCCATCCGCCGGCTGATGGAACTGTTCGTCAAACATGGCGAACAACGACTCCCGCTCTCCGGCGGTGGCTAGATGGGCCTTTTTTGGGGAATGCTTTCGAGTGGCGTTTCGGTTTTCACCGGTGCACATTTTACCCCTAGTGGGATGTCATTTTCGCCAGTTCGGGATAGTTAAATTCACACTATCCGTACTCAGTGCGGAAGTGTGCGCTCGAGCGTGTGTCCTACAACGCGCAGGTGTGCCTATTAGAGCGTGGTGCCTGTAAATGAAAACCGATCCCGAACCCGTCCACAATACAAATGGGAATGAGCCAGCGAAAAGCAATTTGCGCTTTATCCACCTCAATGAAGCTCGAGATGTTCACTCGTCACGCGGTCCGGGGTGGTTGTGCCATGGTCTCATGCTTCAAATAATCACCGACCGTGGTTACATCCGTTCCAGGACTGCTGTTCCATCGGGCGATCATGATGTCCGGATCGGGGCTGGCCCCGTGGTCGCTGGTCGGCGAACCGGCCAAGTTCGCCGCGTACGTATCGCACCACGTCAACTGTTCGCCCGATCTACCTCATCAGCTGCTTCTCAAGTGCTTGCGGGATAAACCGCTCGAGGACATCCTGTCGACGAGCGTGCGAGCGCCGGACTTCGGTAACGCGTTCGGCCCAAGCGTGGACGGCGTGGTGATAGGTAGGGCCCGGGACGAGATGTTTCTTTCCGCACCGTAATTAAATCAATGACCCCCTTCCGTGCACCACCACGCTTCCAGACACGGGCGAAATCCAGCAGATGGACGGGACGCACTACAGCGACTACAATGGCATACCGTCGGCAACGAAACCATCCGCTCATATCCACAACACGCTCAACACCATCAACGCGATACTGTTGCGCAAACTAGCTATTAACAAATTGTCCAAGTGAGTGACCCAAAACGACCCGTGGTCCGAAAGGGCCCTGGTGGATTGCATTAGCGAACCCAGCTCACCCTACCGATAATTGTACGTTGTTTTCTTCTGCGCCCCGAACAGGTACGACCTGCTGGTGGGGGTGACCCGGGCAGAGGCCTACTTCGCGTTCAACTCCGAAGACGTCCAGTACGGCATCGAGGCCGACCGGAGGACGAAGATACTGAAGAACTACGTCCGCAGCACGTACAGCTTTCATCTGAACGAGATACTGGCCACGATCGTGAACGAGTACACCGACTGGGAGCGCCCGGTGCAGCATCCCATCAACATACGGTAGGAGACCAGAGCCAGCGATGGCCAACCCGCGTTTGCGGCGTGCCAAGATGCTGCACTTTAAAATTCGCACGATCGTCGCGCTGCCAACAGCGCCGGAAACCGTACTGCTGCCGGGCGAGAGATTCACCACGTGCACGACACATTAAAAAGCGGCAATGTTTATGATTTATTCCATTTTTTACGTGTGGACTTGTTTTTTTTACAACCTGCCTCCGATGTGAGTTATTTGTCGCGGATTCGTGTTGCCGAAATGGGACCGAGCAAAAGAAAAAAGAGTAAGCATGAACAGGAAACGTTGTGCGGGCCATTATTAACTACATTTCCGACTCGGACAGGATTTTTAAATGCCAACGTCGACCGGTTCTCGAAAGCGCCGGCGAACTACGGCCTGATGGACATCATCGCCGCCCTGCACTGGATACAGGAAAACATCGAGGCCTTCGGCGGTGATCCCAAAAGTGTAACGCTCGCCGGCCACGGCACCGGTGCCGCATGTGTTCACTTTCTGATCGCCTCGGCAGCCGTCCCAGAAGGTAAGCAGACGTTCCACCGCGTACGCGTACGAAATTCATGTGAAAATAACACTCCGCGGCCGCGAACAATGGCTGTCAGTGTCAGAAAGTGAGACAGCTTTAATGCGAGTGCGAGAGCGAGCGCAAATTTTCGGAAACAGTCGCTTCCACGAAATCGCCCACCGTTCGCTCGGTCGGTCGGTGCGCGAATGGGAATCATTTGCATAAGAAAACAACTAGAACCAGCTCAGAACGCTCCGTAAAACGACGTATCTGTCAACGTCGATTCGGTTGTCACGCTTCCATTATGGGAAAGATAAATTTTTGTTTGATAATCATCAATTACTTCGCCAACATTTCCACTCGCTCGCCGATCGCCGCTAATGGAATGGATAAATCCATCACTCCACGCCAGGACCCAGCCGTCTGGTAGCTCGCTCCCCATCACGCCTGTACGGCTCGGTCAAACGTGGATTCGCACGAGAAGGAGGCGTCCAGAAGTCTGGAACTAGCAGGCACCGCACGATGAGAACAAACCGCTCTAGGAAAAAGGCAATTTTTATTTCACACCACGTTCTCGCTCCGGATCGCACCGTGCGCTATTCAAACGTCTTCCATAAAGACGTCACGCTACGAAAGCCACGTCTTTTGCGCACGGAAGAATGCTAAAATCAATAAGCTCGCCGTGCCAAGATGCTGCACTTTAAAATTCGCACGATCGTCGCGCTGCCAACAGCGCCGGAAACCGTACTGCTGCCGGGCGAGAGATTCACCACGTGCACGACACATTAAAAAGCGGCAATGTTTATGATTTATTCCATTTTTTACGTGTGGACTTGTTTTTTTTACGGAATTTGTGTAAGTCGCGATCTAGCTAGCTCTCTGCAATTGTTTGACATAAAGATTTATTCGATTTCAACAACAAAAAAATATGTACATGAAAATCGGACTTGTTGCAATTCGTAACTAATCAGGTTTATCTCTCATTAAATAGTCAATGATATAAAAAAAAAACTTCCCGCAGGATATTTTCCATCCAAGCGGTCCAAGCCAGCATCCAGCGTCCGTCGGAGGTACCTTCCGCAGGGCGCGTCAGCGGCATTCGAGAAGGGTCAGAGATTAAATATCCTGTTGCGGCCAACACTTTAGCCTGTCAATCTCAGCAGCGACCGTTACGTACCGCGGGTGGTGCCGTCCACCTTGGGCCGGATCGAATTCCTGCACCGGACGGCCACTCTGAACCACGGAATGTACCTCGACGTAAAGCTATCTCGTACCGACGGTGCCCTCATGTCAGTACCACTGATGGCTTGCTCTCGAAAGGCGTTATCCGCACGGCCACCGAGCGTTACTCCCGTCTCCCGTTTTACACTTTTCCAAGCTCGTGCGCATTTCCTGGTAGTGTTTATGTTTTGACCGTATAAGTAATCCCATCTCCCATTCATTGTGTGTGTCTTATTTGCTGTTCACCTAGCAGAAAAAAACCTTTCTAATTTTGCTGCTCCGTTTAGCACACGGTGTCGAAGTAATGAGCTTATAAATAAAGGTTCCGTCCTCAGGCTACACCGAGATCTTGCTGGCATAACAGTACCGGACCAAACCGCAGCTTATCTCGGTACGACTTTTATCTGTACTCGCTTGGTTATTTGTGCCTTTGGTACGACGCACCGGGCACAGCTTTGAAATTAGAATCCCACCTGAAAGATCCTCCCCATACGCACAGTGGTAAAATGTTGGGAAAAGAGTGTAAAGTTTTTCAAGCTTCATATCCTACATAAATAACTTTATAGTTGAAAAAAAAAACTACATATATGCAACTTCTAGAACACTGAAAGCACTGTTCTTTCCGGAAAGTTCGCCCTGAAAACATCGTCTCCTGCTCAGTATCATCTGTTTCGCAGCGCGGGCTGGCGAAAGTTTATCGTACGCAAATTATCGCAAACTTTTCGCGCTCCCCGACGGTGGTTTGCAATAAAAAAATTCTTGCCATACCAATTTGTTTGAGGTTGCGAGCAGTGCGCAAAGTTTTACCGATATGAAAATCGGAGCACTTGAAACAAACGGATCTAACAAGCACGAAAAAGAGCACACATACACGCACGCCCACTCTACGCTGCCCAACATTTCCGATCCCTTTTTCGCGGCATGGTCTCTGAAATTGAAATTCCTCCGCTACCGAGCACGGCAACCGAAGAATTAGAATAATGCTCCCGGAGGATTAGATTTCGTTGCGCGTTCCCCCTCGGGGGAGTCTTTGTGTATTGCCGGGTGGTCCAATAAATTATTACACCGAATCCAGCTTCCGAGACCGGCTCGACGCGAGCACGGTGTCGTTCGGTACGGTCCGGCGGTGCGCATCCTATCTGGACAGCGTTATCAACAAAAGAAAACAATAAAGCAACGCGATGGAAGGAGCAGCAAAAAAAACTTCCCGCAGGATATTTTCCATCCAAGCGGTCCAAGCCAGCATCCAGCGTCCGTCGGAGGTACCTTCCGCAGGGCGCGTCAGCGGCATTCGAGAAGGGTCAGAGATTAAATATCCTGTTGCGGCCAACACTTTAGCCTGTCAATCTCAGCAGCGACCGTTACGTACCGCGGGTGGTGCCGTCCACCTTGGGCCGGATCGAATTCCTGCACCGGACGGCCACTCTGAACCACGGAATGTACCTCGACGTAAAGCTATCTCGTACCGACGGTGCCCTCATGTCAGTACCACTGATGGCTTGCTCTCGAAAGGCGTTATCCGCACGGCCACCGAGCGTTACTCCCGTCTCCCGTTTTACACTTTTCCAAGCTCGTGCGCATTTCCTGGTAGTGTTTATGTTTTGACCGTATAAGTAATCCCATCTCCCATTCATTGTGTGTGTCTTATTTGCTGTTCACCTAGCAGAAAAAAACCTTTCTAATTTTGCTGCTCCGTTTAGCACACGGTGTCGAAGTAATGAGCTTATAAATAAAGGTTCCGTCCTCAGGCTACACCGAGATCTTGCTGGCATAACAGTACCGGACCAAACCGCAGCTTATCTCGGTACGACTTTTATCTGTACTCGCTTGGTTATTTGTGCCTTTGGTACGACGCACCGGGCACAGCTTTGAAATTAGAATCCCACCTGAAAGATCCTCCCCATACGCACAGTGGTAAAATGTTGGGAAAAGAGTGTAAAGTTTTTCAAGCTTCATATCCTACATAAATAACTTTATAGTTGAAAAAAAAACTGAAATATAAACCTAAAAAATCCTTCTTGCACTTCTTGCAATCCTTCTTGGTTAAAAATTGAAAGCAAGGAATTTTTTTAAACGATTCCGTTGTTGTATTAAGATTGCTATTAAAGCTTGAAACATTTCCTTGTCATGCATCTATAAGTTGGTGACAGCTAGACTCAATATTAGTACCAGTTGAATTTTGTATTAAACTGTCTATTAGAAAAAACAAACCTACCTCGGAATTTGTGTAAGTCGCGATCTAGCTAGCTCTCTGCAATTGTTTGACATAAAGATTTATTCGATTTCAACAACAAAAAATATGTACATGAAAATCGGACTTGTTGCAATTCGTAACTAATCAGGTTTATCTCTCATTAAATAGTCAATGATATAAATTATCCCACAACCGAAGTTATACCGAAAATACTACCGAGCCTAACAGATCAGATTGGATGTTTTGAAGAATATGTCTTAAGCTCAAAGGTTGTAATGTATTTTCATTAATATATTTATTCTATTCAACTACTCTATATTTTGGTTATGCTATTTGATCACGATTACCCACTGTGCATGAAAGCGATCGTCGATCGATCCTTTTTATATTTGTTTGCTTCACAAACGTTCCTCCCAAAAAAACGACTCTCTTTCGCCACGCGATTGTTGGCTTTGGGGATCTCCCAAACGGTTGCTACCTTTTTCGCCCATCGCTGGTGGTGGTTTCGTTGCAAAAGCGCACCTCGGAATTTCTCAATACGGGCGTAACCACCCGGGCGAACCGCACCGCGAGGTTGAAAGTCAATCGAAGTCGGCCCGGTTTGTTTGCGCACCGGCACGCACCGGGATTGTGGTTTTGCGGACGGAACGGTACCACCCGACTGTCGCGGCAACGGCCCAGACGAACGCGTAAGGAATGCTGCGTACGGGAACGGGCAGGGAACACAAAGCGGTTGGTGAGAAAAACAATCATCTTAAAGGTTATTCCCGGGGAAAATTTCATAATCCTTTTGACCGGGCGGTAAGCAAATATTGCGTGGAAAACGCACTCCCGACTTCCTGACGGCGACTGCGTCCTGCCCGGACCGGGTCGCAAACGTTCGTGACCCGTTTTTCTGTGGCTGCTACTTTTTCCAACCATACCATCGCCATTTTGGGGCAACTTTTGCTTGCGTTTGCGTGTCTGTTTTCGGGCGTGTTATTTTCCCCGGGACCCCCCCGGGTTTCACTCATTTCGTTGGATTGAATTCGGTTCGAAGGGAAGCGATGTATGGCAAAGGGTATGAAAGCATGGATTTGTTCGCAAAGTTGCCAACAAAACCGCAAACATGAAATACCAACAACTGTGGAAAAAAAAAACTGAAATATAAACCTAAAAAATCCTTCTTGCACTTCTTGCAATCCTTCTTGGTTAAAAATTGAAAGCAAGGAATTTTTTTAAACGATTCCGTTGTTGTATTAAGATTGCTATTAAAGCTTGAAACATTTCCTTGTCATGCATCTATAAGTTGGTGACAGCTAGACTCAATATTAGTACCAGTTGAATTTTGTATTAAACTGTCTATTAGAAAAAACAAACCTACCTCGGAATTTGTGTAAGTCGCGATCTAGCTAGCTCTCTGCAATTGTTTGACATAAAGATTTATTCGATTTCAACAACAAAAAATGACAGCTCCATGTGTGAGTGGAAACCGTGTGGGATCGTTTTCGTCCATTTTTTTTGTTGCTACTCCAAACCATCATCCCTCACGTGCGTCAAGCAGCGTGTGTTCCAAAACCAAATCCGGCACACCGGCACACTCCCGAGGCTTTCACCGGGCACGTCCCAGGCACGTCCTAATGTTAGCACCTCCCATAAAGCTCATCATCATCAGCCATCCAGTGCCAGTGGACACAAACGTCAGGCGTGGATTTGGACGGATCGAATGTACGTCCGGGCTGGGCTGAGAGCACCGTGTTCCACTTTGTTCCACGCGTAGCCTCGATTTCGGGACTTTTTACCACCACCGAAAGTCGCCCGATTTCTAATGCATGCTTTCTAACCGCTCCACTCGTGTTCTGTGTTTTGCGATGTTTTTTTACTGTTTTTCTCCCGTTCTGCTGTGCTCATTCCTCTCATAACGCATTCGCCCCGGAAGTAATCCGAACGAGCAGCTGGAAAATGATCACGTACGCGACCGGACACGCTTCAAGAACATCGAATGGACGCCGTACGAGAGTGTGCACAAAAAATATCTCAATCTCGGTGAGTACAAAACTGACCCCTTTCGGTTGACGGACATTCGCCTGGGTTCTGTCGATCGTAGTTTTTTTTTCGTGTGTTGTGTTTAGCTCAAATTTTTGAACTTTCGTGTGGACGATCAACAGTTCTGCTCCAGCGAACAAAAGAATTCCAACCGAACGACTGCCTCCGAGTGAAACTAACGACCGAAATGCAGGTGAATGGTTCACATTTCGCGTTCATGTTTGTGCGCGTGTGCGTGTGCGTTTTTGTCGACGTTTTGGGGCGTTTTCGCTAAGACGCACAATGGAAGCTGCACGTTGTTTGAATCCTCCCCCGCGGGGGACCAGACCAATCAGTGTCAAATATCCTTCACCGGGCCACCGGGGCTGACTGAATGCGATTAGAATGATAGGGCCCGCTCTCAGGACTGGGTTCGTCAGGTTTTTCTGGTTGCCAAGCCAACAACCCCCTAAGGATATGACGATTCCCGGCTGGCCCGGTCGATTTGTCGAGTATGTGGCACGTTTCTTTTTGTTTTGCTGCCTGTATCGGGCATGTTGTCTCGGAACATTGGATTTTGCAATCGTTCAAAATGGTGGACAATTTTTAAAAATGAAAGCAATGATGAAAATGAGAGAAAATACCGATATCCTATCGAAACTTGAAGTTAATACTCATATCAATTTTGCCAAATTATCCTTAATTTCAAGAAAATAATTCTCACACGAATATGAAAACTAGATTCACCCCTTGATGTAGTGGGAGCGACGTCAGATTTTACGTAACAGGACAGTTACATAATCTTGTCAAAATCGTAATCCCCTCACAAAGGCCGGTACCTTGGAACGACAGGTATGGCAACAAAGGTCATAACGCCAACGAGGAAGGAAACGACCTGCGTGCGAAACAAAATTCCAAGAAGATCCAATTCACCCATGAGCAACCGAAGAAGCACGGATCAATGGAGACGCCTGGTTATTTGTGAACGCAGGAATAGTTGTTTATCGTTGGCTTTGTGATTGGCTGTCCTCTTCTACTTCTGCTTCGTAGGTGAAACGACACATCTCGTCATGCCTGCCATGATGCCAACTTACTAGACTTACAGGGAGTTACTCATCAATATGAGATGTAAACAGCATTTTCCGGGATCGTGGGGGATTCACTGTAGTACAACGAAAAAAAATTTATGAAGTCATCAAACAGATGGTAGTTTCACGCCCGCTTGTATTCCACTTTTCCTGCGAAGCGAATAACTCACGTTGTTTTGGCTTTCTAAACTAGTGAATTTGGAATGTTTTTCAGATGAATTTTTAAATGAATTTTCATGTGCGTTCAACATATTTTGTCCAGCGAGAATTAGAGGAATTGAAAGTCTCGCCTCGCTGGTGTTGTTTGAATGGCTTAAAGAGACTTTGAGCCTTTTCGGTTTCATTTGTCTCTATAAGTCTCGCGTCGCTATCAATTATTTAACGGGTGGTTTATCACAAGCGAATGTAATTTTTGAACAACTTTACCATAACTTATAGATGTTATAAAGCATTTCCTGTACGTTTGATTTCCTTGGCTCAATGTCATTTGAGAATTAAAAAATATTAGTTTCAAAAACATATTTATATCCTTACCTGCGCCAAAGTGATCTTTATTCTTGGCTATATGTCAATCTAACAATATGCACCTATCTTCTTATCATGCACTCGTTTTTCATGCACCGTTTCCGAACAGACACAAAGCCCAAACTGAAGAACCACTACCGTGCGCACCGGCTGTCGTTCTGGCTGAACCTGGTGCCGGATTTGCATAAGCCGGGTAACGACGACGTCCCCAGCGGGCACCACGAGCTGGAAGCGGACGACGAGGAACAACCGGTCGCAATGCCGACGGTGAAACCGCTCAACCCACCGCAGCGCGATCCGGCCACGATCGGCTCCAACTACACGCTGTTCACCACGCAGGTCTTCTCGCTGCTCAACTTCTCCTCGTACGGCATCCTCCCGAACGGAAGCCGCCACCACGCGGGCACCCGACCAATCCACCCGGTGACGGCCGAATCATCCGAGGGCGGCGACGACGACGGCACCGGTGGGGGTGGGGCAGGCACCGGCGGCATGTCCTCGTCGCAGGAGGACGGCTTCGCGGCGTACAGCACGGCACTGAGCGTGACGATCGCGATCGGCTGCAGTCTGCTCATACTGAACGTGCTGATCTTCGCCGGCGTGTACTATCAGCGGGACAAGACGCGGCTGAACGAACCGCGAGGTGGCGCCGGACTGGGCCCGGGCCACGGCCACGGTACGCTGCAGACGAAGAAGCGCAACGAGAACGGCCAGATGCCGAACAACATCTGCGGCGAGCTGGAAAGCTTGACGATCCACTCGAAGAGCGACCCAGCCACGATCCTCGGCCACCACCATCCGGCCCTGCAGCATCACCAGATGCCACCGCCCGAGTTCGCCGACCTGCCGCAGCGGGCCCCACCACCCCCAAAGCACCTGAAGTCCGTGCCGGGCGACGGTGGCGGGATGCTGCCGGCCCACGCCCTCCAACTGATCGGCAGCAACTGCGGCACGCTCACGAAAAAGAGCTGCGTGAAGTCGAACCTGTCGGCGGCGACGGTGGGCGGCCAGGTCGTTGGCGGACACCCGGCCGCGCAGAACATCACGATGGACGAGCTGCGCGTGTGACGTTAAGTGTCGTTCGCTCTCGAGGACGACCGTACGGTGGTGGGTGGCCCGGACGACCGCAGCATACGGATGAGCCTCGCGATCGATGGCGCCATGACCGCCCTGTGAGTGGTGAGTTGGACCAGGGGCAATGAGGGGGCGAGAGGGGAAGGGGTTTGAAACCGAGGAAGAAGAAGAAAAACGAGCTGGACCAACTTCCGACAGGTATGCCGTGATCGACCCACTGCCGCTGGAATGCCCGAGAGAGCGGATGTTTAATGATGAATTTCAATAGGTTATGAATAATTAGCGCACGGCCAGCCGCTGCGAACTGGCAGCGAGGACGAGCACGCGGGTCACCAGGCAGACGCGGGTCGCACCCAATTTTTAGCCCCAAAACGGCAGCAGCATCCACTAGAGGCGCTGCGTGAAGTAGTGTGGACCGTTTTTCGAAGGAATTGATGATGGTGGCGCCGGCGGAGGTCCTCCGGCAGCAGGTGTAATTAATCAAGAATGATGACGACAACGACGGGCCATCCGAAGGACGAGTGGCACCCTTCCTTCCCCCTGCCCATGCCCGCTTCTGCCCTTCTGCCCTGGGGGTGGCAAAATTAAAACATTAATTTTGCATTTCTGCCAGCCGAACGGTTTTCGCTTATGATTTATCAGTGACACTTCCTGTGCTAAATTATCGCTCCCTTCCTGTCTCGCTGGCTTGCTCTCTCTGTCTCCCTTTCTCCCAACCGTTCCTGCACGAGCGACGGATTCGGATGAGCTAGTGCCAGTCAAAGGTCACCTTCGAGCTTTTCCCCACCTCTCGAGGCAGGCAGCAGAATGAGGATGAGCCTTAATTCTGCAAACCATCCTTGAAGAGAACCACGCGCCCACTCGCTCGCACAACCCCCAACGTCCTGCCCCGGCATTCGGGGTGATTGCTAAATTAATGATTAAAACATTTCGCCCCGTTTTGCTACCGAAACCGAGCGCCGCGACAGTTTGGACGCCTTCCTAACCAAGGCCAAGATACGGGCCAACCCCAGCCCCGGCCCCGGTTGTACTGATAATTGGAAAATGTTTTGATTTTTCCAGTTTGTTTGTTGCCTGCGCCTGCTCAACCGTTGACAGTTTCCATTAGCGCCAGCCCGTTGCCGTAGCGAACCGGGTCGCGCTGGCAGGTTGAATGATTTCCGCGGAAATGTTCGGCCCGAAACGCAATCTTCCTTCGTGGCCTGCGGGTTGGCCGGGCGGCCCCGTAGGTCGTTAAAATATTTCACCTTTCGCGGCACCCGAACGTTCTATTTATTTGCGACAGAACGACATTACAGACGGAGCGACAGCGGAAGTAACGAATAACAGCAACAACAAAATAAGATCGGAAAAGTCGCCCAAGGCCCAAGGCTTAAGGCGGCATAGCAAACGCTTCTGTAAGCAGGTTTTTTATGCTTCTTCTTCTTCTACAGCAGTCTTACTATTTGTCGGTCGTGTCCCCGGGCCTTGCTGGCAACTAGGTGCGGGTTTTGTGATCTTCCTGCCGTCTCACGCTCATGTTTTGACTGTTTGAACAGGCAGAATTTATTTGTTCTCCACCTCCATTGTTCTGGCCCGACCTTGAACATAATAATAGTATTTAGTATCAGGTGCAAAAGTTTGTCGCGTTGTCGTGCGAGATTTTATCTTTGTTGAGACCGAGATCGATTTAATTTTAATAGGATTTTCTAAAGACTGACATTTCTAACGAATACGAGCGTTCCTTCCCGGTGGATACGGTGGGCACGGTGAACGGAAGCGGGAGCATCTTAGGTGAGGGTGAAAATTTTCCCATACAACCCAACCACACAAACACGGCATGGAATTGAATTGATAAATATCGAACACAACACACACAAAGATGGCAACCGCTAATGTAAATGTTCTACGAGTAGCTGTCCGCTCTTTCCTGCACGTGGAGATTCGTTTGTTTTGTTTTCCTCTAATCGGTAGGGTAACGTTTCGTTTAACGAGTGTTCTGTTACGTCGATCGTTTAATGGCCTGGAACAGGCGGTTCGAGGGACTACAAAAGTAAGGGGAAAGAAAAAAACGTAACAGGAAGTAGCAACTTTATTGTGAATGTCGTCGTTCAAACTCATTCCGATATAAACTAAACAAACACACTATAGAGAGGGAATTTGTTATTTTCGCTCGTTCCTTTGAAACCGGCCGCTAAAGTGAGCAGCATTACCAAAACAACCGGATTTAATTATGGGCGAAACGGCCCAAACGAACGTCCTTATTAATAAGTGCTCGGCACGGCTGTGCCCGAGAGTAAATGAAGCGGCAGCTTTGGTTAATTTAGGTAAATCATTTTTTGAGAGTTATTTCGAACGCTTCATTTCGAGTGGAATGCGCACCACGAGCATGTGGAAAAAGGGCGTCCTATTAACGTGTTTATTTTTGCTTCGGTAGAAACAAATAACGAGGAAATGGGATGGAACACACAAGCACAACAACAACAACAACAACAAGCGGAACAAAACCCGAACCGTTGCCAGCGGGCACAGCATTGCGTAAACGGTGTCACGTTGGGGGGGGGGGTTTCGCGGAACAACAGCCGGGAGATTTATGTGGAATTATCGTGGAACGTGTTATCGCGCACCGAACGCTGCGGGATGATGATCGGTTTGCGTGCCCCGTCATGCGCGATACTTATCAAACAAATTTACTATTACTTTCGTAAAACGAAGCAAACCAACAGCAACAGAGGGGAGGCGCGAATGATTGATAGCATTACCGGGTTTTCTTTTCCGGTCGCTGCAGTCTCAGACTTCATTACCTTGAATCATCCTGCCGCTGCTCCACTCCGGCTCCGTCTAATCCGGAACTTCCTGCGAAAATCCGGCCCCGATCCGTGATCTCGCTTTTCTTCGACGACCCCCGAGAGCACACCTAGCGCCGCACCGTGAAAGGGGACAGGACAAATAATAATGCCCTATTGTTAGTGCCGTACTCGGGGAGGAACCGGGGGCAGGGGACGACGACGGTGTCATAAATTCTAGGAAATAATAACAATAACAATAAAAATCTCTTTGTACATAATAAACTCCTTCCCAGCGGCCAGTGGTGAAGAAAAAGCGCGATCCGATCCGGTTATCCGGTTTGTGATGTGCCACCTCG
>KZ072611.1:50902-71938 GCA_002091845.1 Anopheles cracens
GCGCGCTGTGCCCGTGCACCAGACCAGACAGGGGTGAAATGATTGATGCCAATGGGTCGACCTTTTCGCTGTTTTCGACACCCGTGCAACAGTTACCCGTTGGGCCGGTGCCGGGCGAAGTTGGGTGAACGCTATTAGTGAACCGTTGGTTGCCAGCTAGGAACAAAAGTGGAAGAAATTACATGACACAGAAGCCACACCGCAGCTGGGTGCAAAAATAACACGGTTCAATAGGAGTGCAGATGTGCAAAAAGAAAAGAAGCGAAAAAAAACACAAAATTGAAACCGCGCCGGTTTGATGTATTCTTTGCTTCTTTTTTTAATCGTGAACGAAATAATTCCTGTGGGAGGCCGCAACGAACCGCTGCAAATTCCGGGACGCACCGGAGGTTTTGATACTGTGTGCGCGTTATTTTTTGTTGGTATTCTGACACGCTGTTTCAATGGGTTTTTAAGCATAAATTGTTTCTCGGAACATGCCGGCGAATCAATCCGAAGTTTACGCGTCAAAAGAAGCAGCGGTTGGGAATCTGTACCGGAAAAGTAATCGAATATGGTGAAAACTTTTAAGGTTTACTGGTTTGTATGCGTCCCCGGGATTGAGATTTGGTACGGATTGCTCGTGGAATTAGATTTTTGATACTGATTTTCGTTGAAATATTTCAAGGCCGCTGTCAGCACGGATAAACGCAAGGTTCGAATATGTGCCAAGCCAAGCTCTGGGAACGTCCCGGGGACGCTATGGTTCGAAATTTCGTGTAACGTACGGTCCCAAAGGATCCATAAAATGGCTGCGTGTAATTAAAACTGTGTCTCAGGTACGATCCTGCGCCACGGGGCGGATCGTATACAGGAAACCGCATCCACCTCGGGCGAACAAAAATGCTTTCATCCACACACTCGGACGACAGCACCGACACCGCTTGCCGGTAATTGAAAATTACAATCGATCTTATCCTACCGATGGGCGATGATTGCACGAGTGTCGGTGAGTCCCTGTCCCCGGTCGGTAGTAAAATTAAACGTTCCCGTTGCCGTGATTATGAAAACTAGTCTCGGTTGGATTGATTTATACGGAGATTTACGATGTGAGCTTTCTTTCCGGCACGTCACGCTTAGTTTTGCCGGCGCAACGCACGCACCGTGCCCGGTCGCACCCACATTCTCGGGCCCATTCTCGGTTCGGTGAATGGATAATTTGGACAGACGTTCCCCGTTCTCGCCCATTTTCGGCGACCCTTTTTTCCCGGGTCACATCGGGGTCGGGCATGTTTGGCTGGACGGCCTTCGGATGTCCATCACGTGATCGGTGTGATGGCTGTGAGCCGAAACAAAAAGCAAAAAAGCACGGTTTGGCCAGTTTTATGCTGCTGACATCAGACGAACAACCCCAGTGCCACTGGGTGAGTGCAGGACATAATTAATGATATGTTTATTACCTATCAGAACCAACGCCTCTCAAAACCGGACACGCTGGACACGCGCGCTGTGCCCGTGCACCAGACCAGATAGGGGTGAAATGATTGATGCCAATGGGTCGACCTTTTCGCTGTTTTCGACACCCGTGCAACAGTTACCCGTTGGGCCGTTGCCGGGCGAAGTTGGGTGAACGCTATTAGTGAACCGTTGGTTGCCAGCTAGGAACAAAAGTGGAAGAAATTACATGACACCCAGAGGAGGAAGGTGAAAAAAAGCAACGTCCCCGGTTGCAACAACCTTCGCCTTTCGAGGCTTCGGAATCATGTTGCGAGACACACGAGCCGATAATGAAGCCAATCACTTCGATAAATACGGCTAATGGCCGGCCCCCCTCAAAATGTGCGAGGTTAAGCTGCGATCGTTTTTCGAGCGAGTTTAGAAATGTTGCAAAATGGAGCACCTTTTCTGGGCACAGAAGGTAACCAACTTTTCGGGCGAACGCTTTCACTATCAAAGAAACTTTTCTGCGCATACTTCATCGGGCTCTCGGTGCGTTCGGTTGTATTCCGGGAAACAATTTTTGATATTTTTTTTGCGAGGGAAACAAAAATATTGCGGACGATGTGGCAACATAAAGCGACTAGCGACCGATATGATCCGCGCATATCCGAAAGCTCCGCGGTATCCGAGACGCTGGAAGCACACAAACACGCCCGGGCACCGCAGTGGCGCGGTAAGTGCGTACATCTTGTTTGATATGCTTCTCAATCCGCTCACGCTGCCATCGCCCCGTGAACGGTGAGTGTCTGTGTGTGTATGGACCGAAAATTTACCGGAAAAGGAAGATTAATTAAACATCGTACGCCCGCCATACGATCCGCCCCGTGGCGCAGGATCGTACCTGAGACACAGTTTTAATTACACACAGCCATTTTATGGATCCTTTGGGACCGTACGTTACACGAAATTTCGAACCATAGCGTCCCCGGGACGTTCCCAGAGCTGGGCTTGATACATACTCGAAGCTTGCGTGTATCCCTGCTGACAGCGGCCTTGAAATATTTCAACGAAAATCAGTATCAAAAATCTAATTCCACGCGCAATCCGTACCAAGTTTGATCGAAATCTCAATCCCGGGGACGCATACAAACCAGTAAACCTTAAAAGTTTTCACCATATTCGATTACTTTTCCGGTACAGATTCCCAACCGCTGCTTCTTTTGACGCGTAAACTTCGGATTGATTCGCCGGCATGTTCCGAGAAACAATTTATGCTTAAAAACCCATTGAAACAGCGTGTCAGAATACCAACAAAAAATAACGCGCACACAGTATCAAAACCTCCGGTGCGTCCCGGAATTTGCAGCGGTTCGTTGCGGCCTCCCACAGGAATTATTTCGTTCACGATGAAAAAAAAAAGAACCAAAGAATACATCAAACCGGCGCGGTTTCAATTTTGTGTTTTTTTCGCTTCTTTTCTTTTTGCACATCTGCACTCCTATTGAACCGTGTTATTTTTGCACCCAGCTGCGGTGTGGCTTCACACTGCGCGAGCCTGGACGAAAAAATCCCTTTCGCAGGGCTCATTTCTACCACCCAGCTCCGGCTCCGGAAAGCGGTGAACATAAGCGTGAGGTTAAATGGCCGCACGCGGTACCGCGACCGAAGGGAATCGCGATACGTCGGTCTTCATTATGATTCGACGGCACGACAGGTAGCATAAATTGTTGTTATGCGTCTGAAAGTGGTTTGATCCGTTATTTTCTTTTATGCGAACCATATGAATGGGTGTAATCCAAACGAACGGGTGATTGTAAAACTGGATCAGAACGGGGTGTCGAGGTTTTCATGGAATGAAATGAAAATAGTTTGAAGGTGAAATAAACCACACGTTGGGAGGTAAAATGAGAAGAATTTTATTTAATCCTGTACTTAATTTTACAAAAAAGCATTCACCCGATAGCTGAGGTTTTTATCAACATAGTCCTGTCGCGACACTGATGTTGACATCATTGATAAACGAAAGACATTAAATAACGAATTTTGAAGCCTGAATTTCTTATGCCGGCACATAAGGAACATCCCAAAATCCATAAAAAATCGAAATTTGCCATTAAAAAACAACCCAACTCAACGGACTCATAATAAGGAATCTTCTGCGTTCAAAACAAGTCACTCCATACCAGCTGCAGCAGGCAATGCTGTTCAAATGCACTGAACTATACCATCCATACCATACACCAACTATACAGTGCGCCCTGTCCATCAATTGTGCACATTGCACAGTTGAATATTTTAATCCACAGTTTGGCTACCCCTTTTCCCGGACACGGCCGCCGGAGCTTATGACTCCACGCAGCGTTGCGTGCTTAGCATTCATTTCTCCGACGGCTCGGTCCAGATGGTGCAATCTAATTAAACTGTTCATAATTACAACGGCACACCAGGCGTATTCGTCTGCGGGTGTGGGCTGCTAGCGTGCATACTTGCATGTGCCACGATGGCCCGCCTGCATGTCGGTTCCAATTGCATGCGAACCGGTGTCAGGGATGTAACGCTGGGAATGTCCTAAATCGTTGCCGGTACATGATTTTCAATCACCTGCAAAGTTCGTCCCGTCCCGCAGCGACGGGTGTTCGGGTTTACCTGCCTGCCCCGCCCATCAGCAGCCCACCCTGTGACGAACGCACCGCACCTTAATAATGTGGTTTACAGTTCATTTCGGTCGGGATACGTATTAATTAAAATCTCATTTCAGCTGTGATGTTTGGAAAGAAAAAAACAACGCACACACACACACACAATTGCACCAAACAATGGGACCACGATCGTTCCGACACCGACCCACCCACCACCCACCCATCGTCTGCCCATCGGTGCGGTGCGGTTTTTGCCGTGCGTTAGGAATGGTACCGGATGATTTATACGTACGATCCCATGACTTATCCGTGCTCATGCAACGACAGAATCGTTGGAACGGTGCCTCGGGACAATTGCGCCCGAAAGGTAGGCAAAACGTGTGTTCCAGCCGATATGATATGCAAATTAATTCCTCTATAAGTAATACAAATGCTAATGTGATCTGCACAGTCGCGATGAAATAATTGCACCGGGGTGCCTTGATTTTTAACGTACAATTATATTTCCTGATGAATGTGAGGCTTTTTCTAGCATAACATAATAACAGAAGCAGTTAAATAAACTTTAATAATTCCTTAATGTGATTTGTTCTGCGACATTAGCTTCTGAGTTGGACACAATCAGGTACGGGCGAGAGGACGGTCGCCCTTGTTACAGCTCAACGTTTGACGTAAGTGGTTAAGTGTATTTACCCTCGTCACAGCAACCACTGACATTTAGCATAACAACATCCCCGTTGACATCTGCTGAGGAAGAGTTCCAGATACAGGTAATGTTTCGTTGTTGAACAGCCCTTTGAGAATCTGTTTCAGTAAAACATTTCAAGTGAATTTCAATGTTTTTGTAACAAACTGCACGGTCTTAAACAATTTAGTTGTATTATATCAATTAGAATAGAGTTTAACTGACACTAGATTCATACACAATTTGTAATAATGAATCCGAAAAAATGCTAGTTTAACTGTGAATTGTGAACAGTTGAAACAGAAATAGCTTATTTTAAATAATTCAATAATAAAAATTTAGTTTTCTGTTCCACAATATTCCAATTAAAACGTTTCTAACAAATTGTCTGTTCCATCGATCGATAACGAAACCTCTTTCCAGAATGTTCCTGCCTGCCCCGCCCATCAGCAGCCCACCCTGTGACGAACGCACCGCACCTTAATAATGTGGTTTACAGTTCATTTCGGTTGGGATACGTATTAATTAAAATCTCATTTCAGCTGTGATGTTTGGAAAGAAAAAAAACAACGAACACACACACACAATTGCACCAAACAATGGGACCACGATCGTTCCGACACCGACCCACCCACCACCCACCCATCGTCTGCCCATCGGTGCGGTGCGGTTTTTGCCGTGCGTTAGGAATGGTACCGGATGATTTATACGTACGATCCCATGACTTATCCGTGCTCATGCAACGACAGAATCGTTGGAACGGTGCCTCGGGACAATTGCGCCCGAAAGGTAGGCAAAACGTGTGTTCCAGCCGATATGATATGCAAATTAATTCCTCTATAAGTAATACAAATGCTAATGTGATCTGCACAGTCGCGATGAAATAATTGCACCGGGGTGCCTTGATTTTTAACGTACAATTATATTTCCTGATGAATGTGAGGCTTTTTCTAGCATAACATAATAACAGAAGCAGTTAAATAAACTTTAATAATTCCTTAATGTGATTTGTTCTGCGACATTAGCTTCTGAGTTGGACACAATCAGTTACGGGCGAGAGGACGGTCGCCCTTGTTACAGCTCAACGTTTGACGTAAGTGGTTAAGTGTATTTACCCTCGTCACAGCAACCACTGACATTTAGCACAGCAACATCCCCGTTGACATCTGCTGAGGAAGAGTTCCAGATACAGGTAATGTTTCGTTGTTGAACAGCCCTTTGAGAATCTGTTTCAGTAAAACATTTCAAGTGAATTTCAATGTTTTTGTAACAAACTCTACGGTCTTAAACAATTTAGTTGTATTATATCAATTAGAATAGAGTTTAACTGACACCAGATTCATACACAATTTCTCCGGAAAGCGGTGAACATAAGCGTGAGGTTAAATGGCCGCACGCGGTACCGCGACCGAAGGGAATCGCGATACGTCGGTCTTCATTATGATTCGACGGCACGACAGGTAGCATAAATTGTTGTTATGCGTCTGAAAGTGGTTTGATCCGTTATTTTCTTTTATGCGAACCATATGAATGGGTGTAATCCAAACGAACGGGTGATTGTAAAACTGGATCAGAACGGGGTGTCGAGGTTTTCATGGAATGAAATGAAAATAGTTTGAAGGTGAAATAAACCACACGTTGGGAGGTAAAATGAGAAGAATTTTATTTAATCCTGTATTTAATTTTACAAAAAAGCATTCACCCGATAGCTGAGGTTTTTATCAGCATAGTCCTGTCGCGTATTCATGAACATTGATGGTTTGTGTGACAGACACTGATGGTGACATCATTGATAAACGAAAGACATTAAATAACGAATTTTGAAACCTGAATTTCTTATGCCGGCACATAAGGAACATCCCAAAACCCATAAAAAATCGAAGTTTGCCATTAAAAAACAACCCAACTCAACGGACTCATAAGAAGGAATCTTCTGCGTTCAAAACAAGTCACTCCATACCAGCTGTAGCAGGCAATGCTGTTCAAATGCACTGAACTATACCATCCATACCATACACCAACTATACAGTGCGCCCTGTCCATCAATTGTGCACATTGCACAGTTGAATATTTTAATCCACAGTTTGGCTACCCCTTTTCCCGGACACGGCCGCCGGAGCTTATGACTCCACGCAGCGTTGCGTGCTTAGCATTCATTTCTCCGACGGCTCGGTCCAGATGGTGCAATCTAATTAAACTGTTCATAATTACAACGGCACACCAGGCGTATTCGTCTGCGGGTGTGGGCTGCTAGCGTGCATACTTGCATGTGCCACGGTGGCCCGCCTGCATGTCGGTTCCAATTGCATGCGAACCGGTGTCAGGGATGTAACGCGTGGAATGTCCTAAATCGTTGCCGGTACATGATTTTCAATCACCTGCAAAGTTCGTCCCGTCCCGCAGCGACGGGTGTTCGGGTTTACCTGCCTGCCCCGCCCATCAGCAGCCCACCCTGTGACGAACGCACCGCACCTTAATAATGTGGTTTACAGTTCATTTCGGTTGGGATACGTATTAATTAAAATCTCATTTCAGCTGTGATGTTTGGAAAGAAAAAAAACAACGAACACACACACACAATTGCACCAAACAATGGGACCACGATCGTTCCGACACCGACCCACCCACCACCCACACATCGTCTGCCCATCGGTGCGGTGCGGTTTTTGCCGTGCGTTAGGAATGGTACCGGATGATTTATACGTACGATCCCATGACTTATCCGTGCTCATGCAACGACAGAATCGTTGGAACGGTGCCTCGGGACAATTGCGCCCGAAAGGTAGGCAAAACGTGTGTTCCAGCCGATATGATATGCAAATTAATTCCTCTATAAGTAATACAAATGCTAATGTGATCTGCACAGTCGCGATGAAATAATTGCACCGGGGTGCCTTGATTTTTAACGTATTATATTTCCTGATGAATGTGAGGCTTTTTCTAGCATGACATAATAACAGAAGCAGTTAAATAAACTTTAATAATTCCTTAATGTGATTTGTTCTGCGACATTAGCTTCTGAGTTGGACACAATCAGTTACGGGCGAGAGGACGGTCGCCCTTGTTACAGCTCAACGTTTGACGTAAGTGGTTAAGTGTATTTACCCTCGTCACAGCAACCACTGACATTTAGCACAGCAACATCCCCGTTGACATCTGCTGAGGAAGAGTTCCAGATACAGGTAATGTTTCGTTGTTGAACAGCCCTTTGAGAATCTGTTTCAGTAAAACATTTCAAGTGAATTTCAATGTTTTTGTAACAAACTCTACGGTCTTAAACAATTTAGTTGTATTATATCAATTAGAATAGAGTTTAACTGACACCAGATTCATACACAATTTGTATATAATGAATCCGAAAAAATGCTAGTTTAACTGTGAATACTATGAATTGTGAACAGTTGAAACAGAAATAGCTTATTTTAAATAATTCAATAATAAATGTTTAGTTTTTTGTTCCACAATATTCCAATTAAAACGTTTCTAACAAATTGTCTGTTCCATCGATCGATAACGAAACCTCTTTCCAGAATGTTAGCCTTCCGATACCAAAAATACTAAATGAAACTGCAAGCAATACTAACATTCTGCCCTGTGTACGAGGCGTGTTCAGTCTCTGTCTCCATAAGAGCAATGCAATACTGTGTCGGCTGTCGGTTGCAAATACCAAAACCGGTACAGCAGCTCCCACGATGCCGTAATTCTGGCCGTGCTGGCTGGCTGTCCAAACCATTTCGGGCCTTTGCTATTGACCCATCCGACTTCAAACGGTAGTACCAATTTTCCCGAGTGACCTGCATCTATCTCCGGCCCATGTGCACCTCTGGGAAGAAGTTTCTTTTTATGTTTTTTTCCTTAAGTCTATTTACCATAGGTTGCTGGGAACGTTTGAGCAAGATTACACTCCACCCAGTTTATTGGAGAGCCTGTTTGCTTTGGGTGTTTCTATTCTTCCGGAAAAAGGAAAAGAAAACTAGCTGACCGTTGTACACCTGAGAGACACGTTTTCCTCCTTTGTGTTTTACCTGCCCAAGCTGTATTGAATGAATTATGTCATGGGATACTCCTGGTACTGATATGAGAAAAACGGGCCCTTACGAAGCATTGCTCAACACTAATAACCAAAGAGGGATGTCCTTTTGATACTTGTGCATACTTCTGTTCTAAAGTCTCATTTGTGGCATTTGGCTATCAATTGGTTTTAGCTTTCAACCAGTAGAGCTCTATTCTAACTTTACCAGTTTTATAACCCATTCAGTTTGTTTACCTATCTCTTTTTATTTTCCCTCTCAGGCCTTTCAAGTAATAATTCGTTTCTACAAAAATATTAAAAAAACATCATAAAATATATTACAATGTATAGGGACAGTGGTCCAGGACCTACAAAAAATATGATTTTCCATATGATACTTGATAATCTGCACCTCACATTTACATTGAACACCTCCAAACAATTACATTGAATAGTGACTGTTTGTTTTTACTTTAATTATAGAAGCCCTACCCACGCGGATATCTCCACAAACTCTACTCCCTGACACTGCCAGCGCGTTGCACAAATTAACACCGCCATAAATCACCTCATTGTTTCTGCTCTAATATCTCATAATGCCAAAGCTCTTCAATACCCGACTTAACTACCTGTCCGCGCGCTTTTAATTCATATCTTTCGTGCCAGGCCCGGCGTTCACCGTGCACTTTCGGTCCGTGTCCAAAGCCCGGCCGGGCGCGTTAATTCGGCACACCTTTAAGAAATTTTGCGCCCGCACAATAACCCGCGTGATTTATGCAACCCAATAACCTTCGGTGGAATTAGTCTGACTTTTATTTGCCCGTTTTCTTTTTGCCTCTCTCTCTGTGCGGCACGGTCATCTTACATGCCATCATGCGGCTAGTGCGCAAACGATGACAAATTAAAATTACGGATGAGTACAAAGCAGGGAGAGCGAGAAAGAGAAAAGAGATAAAAAAGCTTTCCTTACGATATAATTCACTTGTGGTTTTTCTTTTTCGGAGGCATAAAAAAGTGTCCGAACGTACTGTAAGAACCCGGAGCACTGAGCGATATAGGGCCGACTCACGTGGCCCTCTTTCGGCGGTGCGATGAGAAGAAAACCGAAATTATCATTTGTCATATTTAGGTTATTACGTGTAAAGCGCACGTCCGGTGTCGAAAAGAAAAACGTAACGTTAAGTGACGCACCGGCATCTACTCATCGTCTGATGGAACGGCACTCCTACCCAGACTCGGCCACTCGAGCGGATCGCATCACATTCAGCGGGCCGAAGCGGGCCGAAGCGGGCCGGGATCGGGATGTTGTACACATTATGGGCAAAATTTTGTTGCGCCCCCTGCACGATTACATGCCCTTGCCCTTGTGGCGCCGGCCGCGACCGGATGTAGCCATTTTCGCTTACCTTTTGTGCGCCTATTCAAATCAGCTAGGGTTGGTTTTCCTTTGCCCGAAGAATAGGAGACACCCGTTTCGAAAGGCACCGGAAGCCGACTGAGTGAGGTTGGTAATTTTCATTTCGTCCCTTTATCGTTCGCCGGTGCTCCATTCGTTACCTGGGCGGCCTATTAGGTTTGTGACAGGGCTTCGTTCCCCGCGGCCCACCGGTTGGGCGTTTTCGGCGTACGTTTCGGAACGTTCGAGCCGGATTTTGGCCGGGCGCGAGCGAACTATTGATCGCCTACACGGGCGCTGGAGATTCGGGATGGCACCGTACCGAAGGGACCGAGTGCTATCATGGTTGAAGATGGGAACTGCTTATGGCATGTTCCTCCGGTAAGCAAGTTCTAAGCTCTTGTCGCTAACGAGGAAAGCCTTAGCACGTTCCCGCACAATGACCGTGTCGTTGGTTGTTGTATTTAATGAACCATCGTTGAACCGGACCGACAACGATATGTTAAAAATTGAGTCATCATCGCCTTTTACAGCTGCCGCCCTTAATACCGACCCATGTAAATCTCTTTTCACGCGCACAAAAAGTTAATAAATTCATTGGTTAGATACATAAGGATACATGTGTCATCATTTTGTTCGTCATATTTACTAAACATTGCATTAACATGGTTATTAAAATGGATAGTTTCCTAGTTTTTAGTTAATAGAGTTGGAAAGATTTATCCCAATACTCGAACGGTAAGAAGATAGACACTTCTCATGCAATTCCAAGTTGAGGAAACCCCACAAGTGAAAAGCTTTTCATACTTACCCTAGACAACAGTCGCATGCTGTTGAAAAGTCTTTCAAATTTTCATTTCAATTTTGTTTTACTTCATCTTCTTCGTGCACCATGTTGAAACAGTATTTTCAATCGACGAAGCGATGGTGCACTTTTGCCACCGGTTGAAGTATCCACCCCAGCGCCATAACCGGAAGTGTTGAGCGGAAAAATCAATACCATCGCGTTCGAAGGATCGTGGACGACATAACCTTTTCCGGTGCGATGAAACCCGCAAAATGTTGGCCGCACTCAGCTTCCTGCTTACCTGCGTATTCGACCTAGGCGCATGCCTTCAACCGTTGCTTCAACGACCTCATCATATTGGCTATAATGAACTTATGAAAGTTGTTATGAGGGTCGTTAGCAATAATACGATGAAAGCAGCAAAATTTCACCCGCACGGAAGAACTCTGACGATACTTTGGCCGATGTAAAGCCTGTTACTTACAGTACAGCTGACAGCACGCTGTAGTCGAAGCCCGGACGGGATTTTGAGGATGGGACGACCGTCGATTAAATGTTCCGGACCGTGAGGAAGGTGTTTTTTCCCTCAACAAATTACATTCAATCAGTTATTTTTCCTCGGTGATTTTAAGCGCTTTCTAACGTAAATGGTACAGACACGAGCTGTGCATTCTGCTTTATGTCTAAATTTGCTACATTTCAAACATACACTTGACCCACTTGACAGCTATAGTTAGATTAACGACATTAAACTTAATCAATTTATTTTTCAGTTCACATTTTAAGAGTTCAATATTGAACTAAACCTGTTTGTGTTTCGTGTAAGAAGTAAACTGAGAGAATTTAATATTTTGGACAAGGAAAACCATGTTTATGCGTACAAGAATGACAAATTTTTAAATAGTTATAATTGCAAAACATAAACTCTGGGTACCAAATAATAAAACATTACCAAATTAACAAACACATTGAATAAAACATTAAAACCACTATTTCTATCTCGAAACTCTAAACCAATTATAAACTGTTATTTTTCGCAACTGTCCAAAATTGTGATGCGTATAGCAAACGTTCACCTGCTCTGTGCAGGTAGATTCCATCGAACGTACTATAATTCATCATATTCCCCATATCCAACAGGAAATAATGATACTCAAACAGCACCGTAATCGATAATGGGTTTGACTAAGCGCACACAGGCAGCTCTCGCGCCCGAAGGGTCCCTACACAGCCCGAGCAACGAAACTAGCGCAAACCACGTACGAGTCTATGTGTGTCTACGTGTGTTCGTCGCCACCGAGGGGAGCAAAGTGCTGATTTAACTTTCGAATCAAAGGCCCCCGCTCGGGGACAACGAGCGCCAAATCGAAATTCGCCACCGCCATCGCAGCGGGGTAAGACGATGGTTGATAATCAATTTTAATTATATTTGATAATAGTATGAGCCACCGGGGGATTTGCAGCGTGTCCGAGGCACCGTTTGTTAGGTGAGTGTGACATAAATTAAAATTAACTATGATTACAGTGATTTGTGTTCGCACTGGGCGAGCTGCACGCGTCCTTCTGTTTGCCGTGTCTGGGCGCACTCTAATTTTGTGCAATCAATAAAAAGAAAGTGATATTGCCGTACGTATCCGGTAATTAAACGTTAATTTTTTAATGCAAGCAGAGGCATCGTTGTTATTGTACTTACGTAGAACGCTCGGTTATCACCGCTCAGCACTCCAAAGCGATTGCAGTTGCTTTAATTATTAGAATCACATTCGTTTTATGTTACACTAGTCGGCTGGAATCCGGTAGAAAAGAACTTTAATGTTTAACGCAGGTAATCGCATACCATCGCGTACACATTTTTCCACCGCTCACATATGGCTGCCATCGACGTTTCCATCCCATTAAAGCCGAGAACAACGGTGGTTACGAGCTACATGGGATAAAATGGTAATTTGCAACCTTTCAACAAAGAGGATTGCTTCCGGTAGTGGCTCCGAAATTCAATGCGCCCTGCGAAGGAAAACTCACGCTCACAGGGAGGGAAAAGCTCACCATGGTCCGCCCGCCACCGCCACCGGACCGGGACCTTAATCCGGCCCAGCATTTTGCCTTCACCGTAAAACCTTCCGCCCTCTACTGCGATAGAGTGGTTGAAGTTCTAATGGGGTACCTTTTCAGCAGACATTTATTGTGTTAATGGGTGAGGCGTATCCCGGTGAATTATTTTGAGCTTTAATGACACGGCTTGGAATTGGGTCTGGCAGCACTGGGGCGCTGGCGCTGGAGCCTTGAGCGATACAGCCACCCAGTACGAGCGTGTTCCGTTCCGTTCGATGAATCTTTCGCCACTGCACACGGGCTTCTTATGATGATGACAAGCTATTGAGCCCGCAGTCAGCAACGGTAGGAAATCGATCGAACGATAAGCGCGGCCCAGTTGACACCGAGGATCTCTCGGTTCCGGTGCACCCCGTGGCGTTTGTGGGCCGGTTCCGAGGGCACAACGGTCACGGTGTTTTGTGTTTCGTGTAAGAAGTAAACTGAGAGAATTTAATATTTTGGACAAGGAAAACCATGTTTATGCGTACAAGAATGACGAATTTTTAAATAGTTATAATTGCAAAACATAAACTCTGGGTACCAAATAATAAAACATTACTAAATTAACAAACACATTGAATAAAACATTAAAGCCACTATTTCTATCTCGAAACTCTAAACCAATTATAAACTGTTATTTTTCGCAACTGTCCAAAATTGTGATGCGTATAGCAACCGAACATGCTCATCGACCGAGCATCAGCGCAGCACAAGCACCAATCCGACACAATGGGACGATCGTGCAGTACCTTTTCTTCGGACGGGAAAAGAATCCAGCCAACCGTCGTTGCTTGAATTCCGTGAAATCGTGTAAAATTATCGCACGTATACGCTGTACCGTTTGCGAAACGCCCGTTGGGTCGCAGCATTGCTCAAACCGATAACAAAGCTAAATAGTTTCGTATTATCTTATTTTATGCAGCTTTCCCTTAGCCGCCCTCACAATACGTGAAAGCCGTGCCAGACAGCTCTTAAAATACGACATTGCAGCGTTCCCTGTGCGCCTGGTATCTTCAACAAAGGTAACTTATTTTTCATTCCACGAGAAAACGTGTACAATTTTAACACTAAATGCTATCGGGAAAAGCCGCCTAAATAGTTACACTGACGATATTCTCCATTCCGCCCGCGTTGCTTCACGGAATGAAGAAGCTTTTTTATGGATGCCATGAAAGTTCGTCGTATTCATCACCGAAGATGCGTCATGCTTCGCTGCTGAAAACGAACGAATATCGCGTTTGCATTTATGATGCGCACATAAACCGCGGTGGTTTTAGTACGCCACGAAAGTAATAACAGTTTGCTTTTCGTTGCAAACACCAACACTCAGCTCCGGGCACAGTTTAATAGCGCGACCTCGGAATGTTTGTCGAGTTTGTGTTTCGTGTAAGAAGTAAACTGAGAGAATTTAATATTTTGGACAAGGAAAACCATGTTTATGCGTACAAGAATGACGAATTTTTAAATAGTTATAATTGCAAAACATAAACTCTGGGTACCAAATAATAAAACATTACTTTGCTACATTTCAAACATACACTTGACCCACTTGACAGCTATAGTTAGATTAACGACATTAAACTTAATCAATTTATTTTTCAGTTCACATTTTAAGAGTTCAATATTGAACTAAACCTTATTATAAAAAAAAAAACAAAACGAACATGACACTTGTATAAAACAGATTTTGCTCATTTGCCGTGAAATATCGACATGTAACGTTTTCCAACATTTCCTTCAGCAACATTTCATTTAACTTCATTACCTGCCTCGACCGCAACTCGGAATGTCTTACATTATCAACAACAAAAAGCTTTCACTTGTGGCAATATTAAATATTTTCTGTTTTGTTGCTCCTAAAACAGACAAATTCCAGCCGCACCAGGAATGGTTCTTGGCCTTCATAAATTTAATGTAACTTTCAATCTGAAACGTCCGCTCCCGGCCGAACATGCTCATCGACCGAGCATCAGCGCAGCACAAGCACCAATCCGACACAATGGGACGATCGTGCAGTACCTTTTCTTCGGACGGGAAAAGAATCCAGCCAACCGTCGTTGCTTGAATTCCGTCAACAGTGCCTACTGGCCTTCGTGGAGGCACGGTTGCGCATCGTCGGTCAGTCGGTGTGTTTAATTTCTTTCGCCTTTTTTCTGCAATTCACCCTTTTCTTTGCACTGGCTGTACATTTAAGAAGATTATAGCAAATAACTCGGAGCACGGATGACAATGTTACACTAGTCGGCTGGAATCCGGTAGAAAAGAACTTTAATGTTTAACGCAGGTAATCGCATACCATCGCGTACACATTTTTCCACCGCTCACATATGGCTGCCATCGACGTTTCCATCCCATTAAAGCCGAGAACAACGGTGGTTACGAGCTACATGGGATAAAATGGTAATTTGCAACCTTTCAACAAAGAGGATTGCTTCCGGTAGTGGCTCCGAAATTCAATGCGCCCTGCGAAGGAAAACTCACGCTCACAGGGAGGGAAAAGCTCACCATGGTCCGCCCGCCACCGCCACCGGACCGGGACCTTAATCCGGCCCAGCATTTTGCCTTCACCGTAAAACCTTCCGCCCTCTACTGCGATAGAGTGGTTGAAGTTCTAATGGGGTACCTTTTCAGCAGACATTTATTGTGTTAATGGGTGAGGCGTATCCCGGTGAATTATTTTGAGCTTTAATGACACGGCTTGGAATTGGGTCTGGCAGCACTGGGGCGCTGGCGCTGGAGCCTTGAGCGATACAGCCACCCAGTACGAGCGTGTTCCGTTCCGTTCGATGAATCTTTCGCCACTGCACACGGGCTTCTTATGATGATGACAAGCTATTGAGCCCGCAGTCAGCAACGGTAGGAAATCGATCGAACGATAAGCGCGGCCCAGTTGACACCGAGGATCTCTCGGTTCCGGTGCACCCCGTGGCGTTTGTGGGCCGGTTCCGAGGGCACAACGGTCACGGTGTCGCACTCTAACATGACGTCGCGTACCCTCAAGAACACGAATAACTGACACGGTCCCGTACACTCGTTGTACCATCACTCGTAAAAATTTATGGCGCTTTCAACGAGGTGAAATAAATTTGGCGACACTGGCGCGATCCGTCCGACACGTTTGCCCTGACCCGGGGCCAGGGCTGCAGCCAAGCCATGCATCGTTCCCGTCCCCTGCGCCCCACCGATTCCCGGCCTTTTCCAGTGACTGGAAAGTAAAATCAGAAGTGCATACATAATTTAGCAGATTGTTTCCGTAGTCGCACCGTTTGCGAACAGATTTTAAATGAACCGTTTCCGTAGCGCACCGTTTTCTAGCCGCCGTAGTCGTGGTGCACGAGGTCTCGGGTTGATTTCCCCGGAGGCCTCGTGTTTCGTTTCGCACGCCCCGTCCCGGAAAAGTCAGCCGGTTGGCAAACCGGTTGTAACTAATGAAATAAAATATTGAGCACGAACGACATGGACGGGGTCGGGGTCGGTCGGTACTACAACAGTGCCTACTGGCCTTCGTGGAGGCACGGTTGCGCATCGTCGGTCAGTCGGTGTGTTTAATTTCTTTCGCCTTTTTTAACTCTAATTTTGTGCAATCAATAAAAAGAAAGTGATATTGCCGTACGTATCCGGTAATTAAACGTTAATTTTTTAATGCAAACAGAGGCATCGTTGTTATTGTACTTACGTAGAACGCTCGGTTATCACCTCTCAGCACTCCAAAGCGATTGCAGTTGCTTTAATTATTAGAATCACATTCGTTTCATGTTACACTAGTCGGCTGGAATCCGGTAGAAAAGAACTTTAATGTTTAACGCAGGTAATCGCATACCATCGCGTACACATTTTTCCACCGCTCACATATGGCTGCCATCGACGTTTCCATCCCATTAAAGCCGAGAACAACGGTGGTTACGAGCTACATGGGATAAAATGGTAATTTGCAACCTTTCAACAAAGAGGATTGCTTCCGGTAGTGGCTCCGAAATTCAATGCGCCCTGCGAAGGAAAACTCACGCTCACAGGGAGGGAAAAGCTCACCATGGTCCGCCCGCCACCGCCACCGGTCCGGGACCTTAATCCGGCCCAGCATTTTGCCTTCACCGTAAAACCTTCCGCCCTCTACTGCGATAGAGTGGTTGAAGTTCTAATGGGGTACCTTTTCAGCAGACATTTATTGTGTTAATGGGTGAGGCGTATCCCGGTGAATTATTTTGAGCTTTAATGACACGGCTTGGAATTGGGTCTGGCAGCACTGGGGCGCTGGCGCTGGAGCCTTGAGCGATACAGCCACCCAGTACGAGCGTGTTCCGTTCCGTTCGATGAATCTTTCGCCACTGCACACGGGCTTCTTATGATGATGACAAGCTATTGAGCCCGCAGTCAGCAACGGTAGGCGGATACGTCTGATAGCGTCTGACACATCTGGATCGTATTTAACGTCTGTGGAGAGATAAAATTGTTAAGCCTTATTAAAGCAACTACCGGCACAGATACACGCGCGAGACGCCACTGCAGCTGAGGCTAAGGCCTACCCTTCACGCCCGCCCATCCTTTACGATTCACACTGCAAAAGTAGTTTCCATTATGCTCAGATTTGCCGGCGTGATGAAAAGAGCCCGCGGTGCCGAGACGAGAAATGCGAACGGAACGAACAACACTTCACATCCGCCCGCCATTTTTCTCGGCCTCTCGCTCTCGGCCCCCGGGCTCCCGGTACTTCCTTCATCCGCCGCTCAAGATAATTTATCAAGCACTTAAATAATCACCTATAATAAGCTGCTTCGGCCAGCCAGGAACTTCATCCGGAACACGTGTAAATTGGTTTTCCGCAGCGGAGGCAGCAGCAGCACGCCCGGTGTGCCACCGTTCCGATCTTTAATGAGCTGCCGGGTACGAACACCGGCAGGAACGGGATAAGGTTTCCTTCCTTTTGCGCTCCGCCAGCCAAGCAGATGAAAATCGACCCATTATGTATGTGCATCATTGCATAGCTCGGCAGCCGCTGAGGAATGCGAATTTCAAACGTACACACAATGCACATGGATCGCATCGTCAACCGAGACGACGACGATCGTGCTGAAACCGATGCCATCGATGCGCTCTTTTGTCTGTGCATGGGTGGGGCATGTCGGGAAGGAAGAGATCGTGGGTGGGGAGGAGGAGCAGGTGCAATGGTACCGAAATGATACACCATTGTTTTTTCGTGTGCCGCGTGCAATGCAGCAACTCTTTGGTTTCACTTCCGCACAATGGCGAATGGGAACGCTGGGAACGAAACGTTGCCGGTGCTGGTTCAGTTTTGCCCGGTGTTTTTCGCAATGAAGTGCAATACAATCCCGGATGAGGCCGCCGCACGATTCAATGTTTTACTCTTTTTTTTCTCTCGTTTGTGTGCGAATGATGATTATCTTTTCTGTCCTTAAGCTTGCAATGTTCCGCACACCGAGCTTTCCCCGCCGAAACAATGTTGCAATTCTGTGGGAAATTACTTCCAATCCGTTGTGGAAGTGAAAAACGTCCGCCACTGTCGTTGTTGTTCCGCTGCACGTTGCGAGCGGCGGTGGTTTATTCAGTCAGTGACTTGGGCAGCGCTGCCATGATGGCGGTGCTTTCGTCCCGGTTCTTCTTCACTCATCGTTCCCGTGTCTGGGGCCGTCATCGTGCACTCATGTCGTGATGCGAAAGTCATCCTTTGATAGGATTTTCTCCGAAGCGAAAGGCACTTCCTAATTCATCCTAATTTAAAGCACATATCTGATGCTGTTGCCTGCCAGCTGAACTGTGTAATGCCATCAAGAGCTGCATCACTTTTATGATGGTACATCGTCGAGCACGCTCTCGGGAGCGTTTTGTCTGTATTCGAAGTTGTGCGATGTGTGAAGATTTGTTACGGATACGTCTGATAGCGTCTGACACATCTGGATCGTATTTAACGTCTGTGGAGAGATAAAATTGTTAAGCCTTATTAAAGCAACTACCGGCACAGATACACGCGCGAGACGCCACTGCAGCTGAGGCTAAGGCCTACCCTTCACGCCCGCCCATCCTTTACGATCATTCTTAGAGCGTTTTCAAATAGCTGAAGTGTTTAAACCTATTTGCTTAAATGTATTTAATAAAAACGAAGTTTTTTTTTAAACATAAAGTTTTGAACAGCGTTACGTCAAATTATTCTTACCAGCAAATCTAAGCTATGTCCCGTACATTTAAATACACAAAGCGCATCGAATGTTTTTGTTAGTCTTGAAAATAGTTGAATGTTTTAACGAAGTTTGCGAAAGAAAACAGACGAGTGGCGAAAAACAAACGAAAAACTTGACAGAAGTAATTGTGTTTCCAGTTTTCGTTTTATCCTTGCTACTCTCTGCAGGATGACGATGTTAGTTTAGTGCGCAAGATGATTCGTCCCACTTTCTTTGAGTTTTCTCTCGACGGGCGTTGCGAAGGTGAGTGGGTTTCGGATCCAGTGGGACAATCAATATTATTTTATTGTATGTTTCTGTATGAATTTATATTAAACCACTTTTCCAAGCCCGCCTTCGTGCCGCGTTTATTCAGCAACAAAACATTTCATGTTACCTCTGGTACAGTGCCCTAAAGCGTGACTCCTCTAAAGTGCGAAGAAATTAATCACAGACCGCATTTATCAAGCACTTAAATAATCACCTATAATAAGCTGCTTCGGCCAGCCAGGAACTTCATCCGGAACACGTGTAAATTGGTTTTTTTTCTGCAATTCACCCTTTTCTTTGCACTGGCTGTACATTTAAGAAGATTATAGCAAATAACTCGGAGCACGGATGACGATTGCCGATTCAATATGGCGTAAAGCGAACTTCAAGCGAACTTCATGCTTCATCCATGCTGATTTATAAGCTTTTAAAGCAATTCCTTCAGCATATCTAAATCTTCTGTTCGTACGAACTACTCCACGAGCAGCCTTAAAATAGCTCCAAGTTCTCTGTCGCCTTTTGCGCCACATTTCCCGCTTTACCCTCATTACATCTTTTATATACGTACTAACACACTTTATGGCATCAAAACACACCGAAGCTGGCGGAGGATCTTGTAAGTGAGTGTTCGTTTCTAACGCGTAAAAGGAACTGCTTTATTGCTTTCCGTTTGTGATGGTGTGCATTTCAGCAGTAGCATTCAGCAGTAGTACATTGTACCGGACAGTTCCGAGCTGAAAGGGAAGTCAATCTTCAGTACCTACGAGAGAAGGTTGAGTTTTTTTATGAAGAAAATGGCTTTTAGACGAATACGAATCGTTGGATGAATATGTTTGAAGTAAATATGTCTACAGATTTCATTCTTAGAGCGTTTTCAAATAGCTGAAGTGTTTAAACCTATTTGCTTAAATGTATTTAATAAAAACGAAGTTTTTTTTAGGAAGGGGGGGGGGGGGGGGAGACTAACAGCAGAACAACTTGTCGAGCGGCTCAGCCCAAACCAGAAGCTGATACTGCGCCGGATTGTCCGCGTGATAAAGGAAAATAAATGAGAAAAGTATCGATCCGAGTCTTGAGAAGGCGGTGAGCACCAGCACGACAGTCATCGTCGTGCATAGTTGCAGCTCCGAAGGCGGTTGGGGAAGAGGGAGGACGAAAGCAGACGTCGAAACTAAAACTATGACCATTGTCGGAGCGTCTTAGACTGGATAAGGGATTGTGCCTTTACTGTCGGTGTCGATTCGAGTTCGGGGGCCTGTTGCAGTCGGAGTTCGTGCCCACGAGCCGGCTGTGCGAAGCTTTCCATTAGTTTCGAAACATTCATCTCCGGAAGAAATTCGGTGGCATTATAGAGTGAGCTGGTATACTCATTGCATACATATTGTTGTGTTGAGGCTTCGCCTTTCTTTTTTGCGATTTTCTTTTAATTGCCTTGCCCACTCACCCACGGTGAAGATGGAACTTGGAAGAAATTCCCACAGAAATCATCCTTTTTTCTCAACCACTCGGTAACAGCAACCTTCAGCCGGCGCTCGTGAGCTGGCTGAAAGTTGTATCGTAC